>CM076579.1:1621787420-1621854714 GCA_034641835.2 Pinus albicaulis
ATACATATCTTCTAACTTCACCACAGGTTTTGGAAATGGTTTTTCATCTGAGGACATATTGAGATTTCTATGATGTTCATGCTCATCAATAATTTTATCTGTGTATGTTCCTTCCAAAGTAAGAAAAATAAACATATCAGCATCATCATTAAACACTCTCCAATTAGTAATATTAACGAGGATAGAGGGACGAAAGATAATTTCTATAGAAAATCTATCAGGACTAAAGTCCTCAAGAGGGATGAGCTTAGAAGTAACATTGGCTAGTAGATCTGAACTGAAATTTTGAATTCTAGGGATAGGAGGTATATTAAATGCCAAGAAATGGGAAGTGAAGTCTTGGATCAAAGATTGATAATGTTTTAGGTGATTTGAAGCACAATGAATTTTATTTCTTACTTGTTTAATAGTAATTTCAGAATCACCAAAAACCTTGAGAAATTTCACATCAAGAATAATAGCCTTTTGTAGTCCTTGAATGAGTTCTTCGGATTAAGCCACATTATTGGTGCATTCAAACTCAAGTTTGCAGGTGAGCATATTTTTTTCTCCATTTGGATTTACTAGTATACAACCAATTTCTGCACCATCATTGGAATTAGATCCATCCAAATAAAGAGTTCAAAATAATTTGTCAGAGTTATTTACAGACAATTCTACAATATTTACACATCTTGATGAGTCTGTTTGTAAATAAATTTCAATATGCGATGTAACAGATTCAACAGGGAAAGGAGAAAATTGAGCAGGAAAATTTCCAAAGAAAGATTCAGAAGAATAATTGCCCAAGATATTGTTAGTGAAATCTACTAGCTTATTTTATTCATATAGATCAATCACAATATACTTCATATGATTCTCCCTATTAAATATGATATGATTAGGTTTACCATTATAAGGGAGCCATTGATGAGACCAATCTTTAGCAAAATATCCATCTAACTTTTCAGACCAATCCCTACTTAAAATAATACCATAGAATTCTGGGATATTAGCCACCAAAATGTCTATAATTTGAAACACCTTTGAATTGGAAGATAGTCTAATTAAGCCATCATTCATTTCTCCTAAAACATTGAATTTTGTTCTATCAAGATGAAATATTTGTACAATATATTTCTGAGGTTTCACATTCAGTTTCAAGAATACCAAATAAGGCATGATATTGGAAGAAGCACATGAATCTACCAAACAACTATGAACGTTTTTGTTGAAAAGTTCAAAAGTTAAAAGGAAAGGGGGTGTATGGGGAATTATACCTATCTCCAATCAAAATTTCATCAGATTGATCCAGCTTATCCGAAGGGACATGAGGAGGCTTATTATTTCCTTTAGAGACTTTAATAGCAACAACAATTGAAGTTAATGGAGAAATAGGCACAACGCTTAACTCATTAAGCAATAATTTATGCTACTGCTTTAACTTACTAACTTCATATAAGGAAATATTTGCCTTGGTTTTATTCATGTCCTCAACTATGTTATATTTAATAACATATGAAACTATTAGGGTCTTTGATATAGAAGAAGTGGTAGAAGGAGTTTTAGGATTATTCGATGTTGAACCTGAAGATTGATTGGAAGAGTTTTTGGACGTACCTTTTTTATTTGATGAACCATTGGGAATTTTTTTATTCCTATGTGGTTCATATGCGGGTCCTTTAAGTTGATTACTAACAGGGAGAAAATTTTCTTCATCTTCTTCATTTTATTTGTAGAAATTCCTTGTAGATTCAAACTGCCAATTGTAATTTTCTAAGACAGTAGACTTGAATATACTCTACCAATTGCAGAAAATGATTTAAATGATTGCGAAATAAAAAATCATACAAGAGAAATAATTCAATCAACACATTCCAAATTATTCCTTGGGGAAATCCACATCTGAAAACCCTGCTATCTGTATATTGCATTAGTTATAAAATATGAGAACATTACAATGCTTTTCTCATGCCCAAGCAACCTCTACACTATCTCTATCTAACTCATTGCTTCGTAGAAAAGCCTTGGCCAATACTTAACCAATTTTATGTTTTCCAAAGTACCTATTTCCTTGCAATTTTTAATGAGGAATTAGGCCCGTATTTAATAGGAATTTTCCTCCATTGGATTGCACAGTTCATTTAGGCTCTTCCTTTGGCTGCATGCACCATCTGGATTCTGTACAACCTAGATAATTATACAATTGATTGTACACTTCCCTTGAAGTCCAATATCAACTGGGTAACTCATATATCAGACACACATGAGTTATTTATGGTTGATTTATTATTTAACTGGTTGATCACTGAGTACACACCCCACTACTTGACCTCCCGCTAGTTCCTCCAACAATTATAACTAGTTTAACTGACTTTAACTTAGTTTTACTGAATTAATTAATTACAACTCAAAATAAACTCAACCTAGGCTTATATATATTAGTAACCACTCTACATGACTCAATATAGGCCATCAAATTGAATTAACTGAACCAAATAAGTCAATTTAACTTAGTTAACTCTTTCAAGTTTTCATGTGATGTGGAATTACAATTTTCTTCTAATTTAATTCAAGGGAAAATTAAATCAAGAATTTCTTGTTTTAATTTTCAACACTCCCTCTCAACAAGAAATGGATTCACATATATACCAATCTAGCACCTTTGGAATGTATTTCATGAAACAGATCACTGTTGTTGTTGCTACTGTAACATTTGCAACTAATAAGAATCCAAAAAATAAAAATAATCATTGAATCAATCTACAACTATCTACTAGTAAAATTGTGTTGTTGTTGATTCTGTTACTGATCCACCTGCTCTGTTATCAAAACTGCTCTACTCTCTGTAGTATATGACTAGCATTGATCCTCTTGCTACTGAATATTGTGTGCCCCCATAGGAAGGTGATGATCCATGAGACAAAAACGCCTCAATGGACCCTGCCCAAATTTCTGCACTCTTGGGACTATTTCTTCACATCGCCCCACCTCACACTTGGAGGTATGGATACATGTGCTCGCTCTTAACACTTGGCTCAAAATTCCCCCCTACTGGATTTCTCTACTTCCATGGATGGTTCCACCCTATGTCCTCCTTGCTTCTCCAATTTTGGCTACTATACAAATTTTTGAGGCTTCTTATGAGGTTGCATGTTGAGAGGTCTAAAACTTCTCCCTCACAACCACCAAGTCTCTAACCTGTTGTTGGCTTGAGGGGTCTTGACCTAGGTTCAGTGTTCAAGGTTTTCCAACAAACCCCTATACTACTGGCCCTTTCGACAGTGGCCTGCTTTCACAGGTCACAGTCTCACCCGAAGTAGTATGGGTGGGTGCTGGAACCAGGTTTCCGCACCCTGAGAAAGGAAGGGTAAGGCAAGCAGAGCTGCATTCTATCCTGTAATTCCCAGATTACCTTGTTTCTTCGCAGGGTTAATTATGTATCTATTTGCATCCATGTGCACTAGATCTAAAAATATATGCTTTCTATAACATCAACACAACATTATATAAATAGAGCAGAATAGATCTAGATCCAAGAATTCAGTACACAGACCTTCGCAGCAAAAAGACAGAAAATACATAACACAACAATTATCATCAATTCATACAACAGTACTCACAGATTCAGATCTCTAATAATCCTTCACATTCATTCATTCATCAATATTTCCTTACAATTCCCTTCCCAACCTGCACACACAGCAGTAGGGTCTGCACACAGCTGGACTAGGATCTCCGCGCACACAGCCAGCAGGAGTCCGTTCCCCAAAAACCCAAATAGATAGCTTAAACAACAGACGACATCAATAGCTCATTCATTCCTACCGTCTACGATACAAAATACATCTCTATTTATAATAATATAACCTCGACTTTCCTATGGTCTGCAACCCATGTTTTTCGAAGCCCTAGTTTACCCTTTGACCCATTACAATGCATTCGGGGCTTTGACCCGCCCCAAAACCCCTCTGTTATACTAAATATAATAAAAAATAATCAAATTGGACCAGTTTCGCAGCTTGTTAGGAGACCCCGTTCCAACAGTCCCCCAACAAAATATTGTGACTCGTCCTGTGTCACTGCACTGGTGCGACCACATAGTCCACAGCCTGGTATGGTTTGAGTCAACTACCATTGACAAAGCCAAGAATGAGGTCATTGCGTAGGGTAGCTAACTAGACTACTCCGCCATTCGTAACCTCCTTAACTGTGTAGGGACCAAGCCGGTGCTGCCGGAATTTTCCTGGATGTTTTGCAAATTGGCTATCATATAAAAGGACGAGATCACCTTCGACGAATGTCTTCTGGTAAATGTGTCGATCATGCCAGGATTTATATCAAGCCTTTTGAACCTGCTGGTGAAACTGAGCAATAAACCGATCTTCCTCCAAAGCCACCAGTTGCGCCAGGTGTTCTTCTATGATATCGGAGTCTACCATATTCGTGAATGCTACGATGCGTAGGCTACGAACAACATACTCTATGGGCATGATGGCCTCTTTGCCATAGACCATTCGGAAGGGTGTCCTACCGATCAGCTTTTTGCAAGTCATTCGGTATGCCCACAGAACCGAGGGGATGCAAACATCCCAGTCACTACGATCGGCATTACAAACCTTCGTTAATGCCTACTCCAAAATTTTGTTAAAATCTTCAACCACCCCATTAGCCTGGCGATGATATGGTGTACTCTTGGCATGGTGGATCCAAAATTCCTCATTCAAAGCTTGAATCATTTGGTTAAAAAATTTCGTACCTCTATCACTCATTAGGATCTTCAGGCAGCCAAACCTGGTTAGAATCTGCTCAAAGATGAAGTGCGCAGCAGTATCAGCAGTACAATATTTTACTGCTTGTGCCTTAGCCTATCGTGTGACGTAGTCAGTGGCAGTGATAATGTAGCGCGTGCCTGTTTTCTTGCCTGGTGGATTGATGGGTCCTATAAAGTCAATGGCCCATTTATCAAAAGGCTATAGGGCCATTTGAGGCTGTAATGGCATGTCATCTCGTCATGAGGTTCGGCCAGTTCGCTGGCATGTATCACACGATCTACAATAGGTGTAATAATCCTAATGTAGGGTAGCCCACCATAAGCTAGCCCTCAAAATCTTTTGTGTCGTAGCCCTGCTTTCGTAGTGGCCACCTGCGACTCCATCATGTGCTTCTGTGAGGACGGTGGGCCGCTCATGTTCTAATACATATCTGTGGAGTATTTCATCGGCGCCTAGCTTGTATCGTTGTCCTACCATGATAGTAAAGTCTGCAGCTCGGGTAACCAACTCCTTCTTCTTTTGTACCGAATATGCAGCAGGGGCCACGCCTATAGTAAGGAACTCAATGATATCAGCAAAGTAAGCATCAGCCATCTTAATGGTAAAAAGTTGCGCATCGGGTAAGCCTTTATCCAGGTTAGTGGGTTCTTCTCCTGTATCGATGCAAGACAGATGATTCGGGCCTGAATTCAACCTCCCAGGCTTAACAATGATCTCAAAATCATATTCTTGAAATAGCAACAGCCATTAGAAAATCTTCGCCCCCACCACAGGCTTGTTGACCAGGTATTTAAAAGCCGAATAGTCTGTGAACATATTAAAGTGTCCACCCAGCAGATAGTGTCGATACTTTTGTAATGCATGCACCATAGCCAGTCCTTCGCACTCAGTGGTATAGTAATTTCTTTTGGCGCTCGAGAGTTGTGACTGGAAAAGGCAACCGTGTGATCAATATCTCCTTCGCTAGGCTGAGTGAGGATCGCGCCTAGGGCAATGCCAGATGCATCGACATGTACATGAAATTATTTTGACTAGTCAGGGAATATCAGTATGGGCACATAAATCATCTTCTCTCTTAGCATTTTGAAGCTCTTCTGACATTCATCATTCCAGAAAAAAGAGACATATTTTTTTAGTAGTTGTTCCATGGTGCTATGATCAGAGCGTATCCTTGAATGAATTTTCTGTAATAGCTCATGTGACCGAGAATGGAGCGCAGCTATTTCTCTATTGTGGTGGCTACCAGGTTGATAATTATGACTATCTTCGCAGGATCAACCATCAGTCCTTGCCGACAGACTATGTGTCCAAGCAAGATTCTGAAAGGTACACAGAAGATGCACTTTTTGATATTCAAGGAGATCTGGTTCTTTTGGCACGCATCCAACATTAATCGCAGGTTCAAGACATGTTCTTTCACTAAGCCAAAAACCGTCCAGTCATCGAAGTAAACCTCCAGGAAATTATGAATAAATTCTTTGAACACAGCCACTACGACCCTTGAAAAGATAGCAGGTGCATTCTTAAGACCAAAGGGCATGACCGTATACTGGAAGGAACCCCATTCGGTGGCAAAGATGGTCTTACTGCGATCCTCAGGTGAAATTCTAATCTGGAGGTATCCAAGAATCCATCAGTGAAGGAATAAGCCTCCTGGCCACCCACGCTATCAAGGATTTCATTGGAGAAGGGTGTAGGGAAGGGGTCATGAACGCAGGCATTGTTCAGCTTTTGTAGGTCCACATAGATGCGTATTTCCCCCTTCGCCTTTTTCTCCTGAACGACCATTGGACTTACCCAATCTGACTGTTCAACTGGTTCAACGATACCTGCAGTTAGCATTTTGTCCAACTCTTCTTTGACCTTTTTCTTATATTTAGGATTCAACTGGTAGGGCCACTGCTTGACGAGCTGCGCCTCAGGCTTCAGAGTGATGTACATAATGCTAATGTCCCCAGTGATTCCTTTGAGCTCAGAAAAATTCGTAGGGAATAAGTCTTGGTACTCCGTAAGTAGCTCGACAATTTTGCCCATGGTGCCTTCATCCTAATGGTCCCCAATTTTATCCAGCTTAGGTGTGTTCTTCTGTCCCAATATTAACTTCGCGTAGCTAGAGAGGTTGCGTTACATCAACATCTTGGAGCGATGGTTCGATAATGGTACGTTACCCTTCAGATTCTGGAACAGAGATATTCTGTGGGTTATCCTCTTCTTCGTTAATCGCCAAGCTCCGGCAATTAACTATGTCTTGCATCCGGGCCTCCCATGTCAGAACGACTGGTGGGGTGTGTGGGTGAGGCTTCTTAAAGATGAATGCATCAATGTCTTTCAGGGCTTCGTCAAGCATCTCTGTTCCCCCAATAAGTCTGAATGTTCCAATAAAGTCTTCTTTTAATATTTCCCAGTGGCGGGTCTGCTGATGTAACTCTGCATCTAAGTACCAAGTAGCAGGGATAGGGCCCAAGGCATGTACAAATATATGGATCCATTCATCTAGGGTTCGGTCGGCCCATTTGGTTGTCCAAGTACGCAGATGCGCGCGGGGATCCCTGGGCCCCAGGAATATCTTGGTGTGCACATTAGCGGGAGGTGCGAACCGCAGCACCATCCTATCCTGACACATCTCCCAGTTCAGAAATGCTTTCTTGTAGGTATCCCACCAGCATGTAGGTGTGCCACGTAGTGCCAAATTGAGTACCCAGAGTCGCTGATATTTTGGCAAACTAGCCTCTAATGTTCTTAAGAAGTCCTGGACAGTAGTAGACTCATCAAAGTGGGGAAGGTCCCTTACCTCCGAAGTAATGTAGTAGAGGGTCATTGCAACTCGAGGGCATCGTAGTGCTGAGACATTATGTAGCCGGGTCTGCCAACTCTCAAGTTCTTAATCCAGGTCAGAAAAGTACTCCCTGTTTTTCTCCCAATCAAATACTCTGCCTGTTGTAGGGTCACCCTGGTCTTCGTCCTATGCCATCATCCTGTAGATGTGATCTAGTTCCTCCTCTTCATATACTAGAGCACTGATATGGGATCCACGGAAAAAAAAAAAAAAAAGATCTAATTGGAGGGATTGATTGACCACGGCAGTAGATGGCTCGTGTGCACTGAGTGACAAATATATATATATATATATAGGTTCTCCCATTCTTTGCCATGTTTATTTTGGTAAGACATTCACATCAAATCCAAGATCAAGAATAATCTGATCTATCTCATAGTCACCAATTTGTGCAGTCAATCACATTTCCCTCCCAGTGTGCCTTTCGTAGCTGTGTAATTTGTGTACTTCCTTAACTGTAGCAACTGTGCTGGGCTGGGCTGCGCAATCCTGTAGCAATACTTGAATATTTTCAAGCATGCCCTTAAAAAGGTTTCAACCTTCTCTTCTGTCTCGAGGTGCGCTGGCAGCTACGCAGGGGCTTCCAGCGACTCCTGTTTCCTGGGACTTGGTTCCTTCTGAGCAGCAAGCTCCTCCCTTGCTTCCTTGGTGACCATGCTGCGCGTTATGACTTTTATACTGGGATCTTCACTCCTTAGCTTTGTTTTGACTCTCTGTACATTTTGTGTGGGGGTAGATTGTTTGTCCTTCATTTTTGTAAATAAGATCAGGCAGTCTTCGATATCATGGTCCAGATGTTGGCAATATTTACAGGATTGCCTAGTGGGATTTGGGCAGTCCCTGGCGAAGTGCCCTACCTCTCCACAGTTGTAGCATATCAGCTAGCCTCGTCCTCGTCCTGTGCTCCCTCCCCGTCCCCCCTTGCCCCTTACAGGAGAGCCACTAAAGGTTGCGGGAGATCTTGGAGAGGCAGGATCGGATAGTACCCTATAGAGGTTTCCCGGATCTACCAACAAGTCATATGTGTGACAATTCTACTCATCGTGCCCTATAGATCGGCAGAACCTGCACCATTGTTTCTTAAATTCATCCCTATTTATCTGAGGACACTGGGCTGTATCATGTAGTCCCGCTACCCGACAATCTTCCCACCAGAGGTCCGTGCCGAATCCTTTTCCCCATTCTGTCCGTAAGCTCTATATTTCCATGTACATGGCTCCGAGCTGCTCCTAAATTTGATGCACTCCTTCCCGCGTGTCATCCTTAGGCGCAACTTCAAGTTTCATGGCAGCTTCCAAGGATTTTTCCTGCGATTCGAAGGTTTGGTGGCCCATGGGTATGCGTAAGTGAGGTAGCAGCATAGCGATGAACCATTCTGTGTGTTGTTTGTCGTCGTACTTAAACCCACCTTCCTTGATCACTTTATTTAACCGTTGATTGGCCTCCCATACTGACTCAGATGTTCCTTGCTTGAAGTCTTTTACTTCCGCTACCAGCTAGGAATAGGATTTCGGCTTTCAGAATTGTTTTTTTAGGGCATCCTTAATATTTTGAAGAGTTGTGCTCCCATTTTGAGATATATACCACATATACGAGTCCAGCACCCTCTCTTCGAAAGCCAGGGATAGCTGCACTCTCTTCACAGTATCGCTTACCACCCCTTGCGTCGTCCATACCGAATCGACCACGAACCAAAATAGTTCCATGTCCTCATCGGCTGCTCCTTTAAAGGTAGGTAAATTTAAGTGTGCTGCCATGGGCTCCTCTTTTTTATCTTCCTGGGGCCCTAATGTCAGGGCAGCTGACGGACCTTGTGTAGGTCTCGACGGACTATGAACAGAGCGATCCTCTTCTCGATTATTTCAATAGTTATTACCACTCCACGTTGCGCTTCCACCCAGAATATCAATCATTCAACCCCACGTTAGATCTCCAATGCCATTACCCAATCCCGTTTCTTAGACTCCTTCCAGCCCCGGAAACGGAACCATTTGTTGGCTTGAGGGGTCCTGACCCAGGTTCGATGTGCAAGGTTTTTCAACAAACCCCTATACTACTGACCCTTTCGTCAGTGGCCTGCTTTCACAGGTCACAGTCTCACCTGAAGTAGTATGGGTGGGTGCTGGAACCAGGTTTTCGCACCCTGAGAAAGGAAGGGTAAGGCAAGCAGAGCTGCGTTCTGTCCTGTAATTCCCAGATTACCTTGTTTCTTCGCAGGGTTAATTATGTATCTATTTGCATCCACGTGCACTATATCTATAATTATAGGATTTATATAACATCAACACAACATTATATAAATAGAGCAGAATAGATCTAGATCCAAGCATTCAGTACATAGACCTTCGCAGCGAAAAGACAGAAAATACATAACATAGCAATTATTAGCAATTCATACAAGAGTACTCACAGATTCATATCTCTAATAATCCTTCACATTCATTCATTCATCAATCTTTCCTTACAATTCCCTTCCCAACCTACGCACACAGCAGCAGGGTCCACACACATTGGACTAGGATCTCCGCACACACAGTCAGCAGGAATCCGTTCCCCAAAAACCAAAATAGATAGCTTAAACAATAGATTGCATCAATAGCTCATTCATTCCTACCGTTTACGATACAAAATGCATCTCTATTTATAATAATCTAGCCTTGACTTTCCTATGGTCCGCAACCCATGGTTTTTGAACCCCTAGTTTACCCTTTGACCCATTACAATGTGTTCAGGGCTTCGACCTGCCCCAAAACCCTACGCTATACTAAATATAATAAAAAATAATCAAACTGGACCAGTTTCGCAGCTTGTTAGGAGACCCCGTTCCAACACCTGTGTCTTGCTCCTGAAGGATTTTCTTGCATCTTCGACCTCAAGTGCATAAAGGTTCTTGACTCACACACTAATCTTCTTCACCTGTCCCATGGTGATAGGACTAAGGAAAACCTTCCATTTTCTAGTAAGTATCACATCATAGCCATGATCTTCCAATACCACGACGTAAACAAGAATATTCTTTAGTCCTGGAACAAACAACATATTTGTGAGTCTAATAAGGGAGACATACTCCCTTTGAAAATTAATTGTACTGATATCGGTTGCACTATAATTCCTATCATCTCCAAACTCTATGTTTTTCTTGAGGTCTTTCTCCTCCAATTCACTGAAGATTTCTCTATTCCCCGTCATATGAAAATAGGGACCGTTGTCAAGATACCACACACTTCCCTTTACAATGCTTTCCATTCATGCAATGAGAGTGAAATCAAGCTTGAAATTTGAAGCTAGAGATTCACCTACTACTGCTATTGCAGGTTCCCTCTTATTTGTTTTGTTCTGTGGAAATTTCGTGGCATAGTGCCTGAATTCATGATAGTGAAAGCACTTGATGTTGGAAAATGATTTCTTCTTGCCCTCCTCTCCTCAGGACTTCTTTCCCTTGTGATGCAGGCAGGCCTGCAAACCCCAGAATCTTTCTTCTCTGTGAATATAAGAATGCATCCTCAGTAATTCTCAAATCCAAATCTCAATCTCTGGCAAATTTACACTTTGCCATTTATGCGGAAGCTTTCTTTCACAATTAACTTCAATCATAAAAATCAACATGCACATGTGTTTATACACATCATCCAAATTACAATTTTCATTTCCAATCCTAATTTACCTGCCTTCATACCAAATAAACATCATTCATTCTAAAGCCCAATCTTGTACATGAGCCTTTTAAGATCAGATTTCTTTTCATGATCAAATTTCAACCAAACAAATGCGCCATGTTCTAATATTCAATTAGACACTGTTTTAAACCAAACCAACCAAACTCATAAAATCGAATGCCAGAACTTCATGCTTACCCAATGCTGCTTTCAACGAATTTGCCAGACTTGTATTTCCACAATTCTCCAGCGCTGACACAATTCTTCGACACTGCTTCCAAACTGGAACTCGATTCCTCCGAATCTGAATTATACGGACCTTTAAATTAATTCAACCCAAGATTTTTAACGCCCTTCTCTTGATCTGCTGAAATCGACTTCACTTCATATAAAGGCTGCAATTCACATGATTTCTCTGCAATTCAACACAACACAAATCAATTCCTTGGTCGCCCTTCAATCTTGTACGTTTTTACTACAATATTGCTCTGCATTAAAGCCTTCCATCGCTGACCAAGTTTACCTTCCATTTGCCACGCGTTTGATTCAATAGCCATCGTATTTTGTTTGGAGTTCTGGCCGGATTGTCATCCCGCATTTAACTGTAATTCAACCAGACGGTCTTAACCAACGCCTCCATAATACAATCAAATACAAAACTTATTAAAATCGAAATTATCATTCCGGCAACCATAACCATCATAGACTTAACACTTCGGCTATTGTGCATGTATTCGGTTCACAATTCTGACATTTAACCTTTCGCATCTTACCAACAGTTCATTCAGTTTTATTCAAACCTTGCTTTGTCCCATCATTAAGTCGATTCATCAATTCCATTTTGATCCTGGTGTTTGATTACAACAGATCGACTTCATTCACCTGCAATTTCCACTCAATACGAATTCTTTAGTGTTAATAAAATCCATCTCTATACAATGAAACGTGGGAATTGATCCACCTCTCGATCTGACATTATAAACCGATTTATCATGCAGACCTATACAATTTCTAACTTACTCAATTCAAACACTGCGTTTCTGCAATCCTGGCCCTTAAAATCGTTTCAAAATAGATTGAGTTTTCTTTTGAAAGTCTGCGCCTTTCACCACCTTACAATCCATTTGGATCCAACCCAAAACATATAAATCGATCTCAGCATTCTGACCAACAGAGTTTTTAGTCTCTATTAATCAAATCTCCATTATATTAAATCAGTTCACTGTATTGTATGGATTTTCAATTGTTATACCCAAATATTCAATATTTATGAAAAAGTCGACTTCAATGCTGGTTTTGAAGATTTATTGCCTGCTGTTTGCAATTCTCTGTTCTTACGTGGAACTTACACTTATCACATTTCCATTTTCAAATATAACAATCAACCCATGCGCCAACCTTTATTCCAATCACAGCATTTAAATACCCAATTTCTAAATGCACTCATAAACTCTAAAACACACTTATCAAATTAATAACGAAAATACTTACAAACTGTTCTTCTTGGCCAGATATCCAACAGTCGTGGCCCTTACAATTTGCTGAAGGCTTACAGCCTTGTTGTTCAAGCCTACTCTCAATCTCACACTCTCTCACAATCTCTCCCCATGCCTTTGAGGCTTTGCTGAATTTATACAATTTTTAAAATGATCTAATTAAATGCTCAATCCCCTTAATATCTCAACAAATCCTATTATATCTCAACATCCCTAAAAGATAGATTCTTATCCCTAAGACTTAGAAACTAATTCCAAGTTAGGCTCCATCATTAATTCTAAATAATCTAGAAACTAATTTCTCTCACATTTACAAATTCTCACAAATGATTAATTAAAATATAATTAATCACTCAAAATGATATTAATATTTACATTTCTTCAAAACATGAAACCCCTTAGCTTAGATAAAATATAAAGTGTTTTTCGGAGCTAATTCTCCTGCATCAGACTCCCCATGTAAGAAAATTCATGACCACCTGGTCATAAGTCTGGATAATTATTTCCTCCTGGATCCCAAATTTTATTTTGTAATCTTTCCTTGCTTGTCAATTGCTTTACTGCTGTTGTTATCTGCTGTTGTCCTCCAGGTTTCCATATTTTGTGTTGTAGTGCTCCACTTGCTCTGCCTTCCAAGTCTGCTACAATCTTTCTCTTGTTGTCTCTCCTTTTCTTTCTTATTGCCGTCTTTCTCTGGGATGTTTTTATCATTAACCTCCTTATCAACTCAATTTATTTGTCCAGTATGTCCTCTGTCTGCTGATTGTTTCCATCTCTTGATTGCTGAACTCTCATTCTTAATTGTTCTTCACTTGTTTTGATTGCTTCCTTTTCACCCTTACTGCTGTTTTGCACATTTTCTACTGCTGCTACATTGTCTTTTAGAACAATTTCTTGCCTCTGTTTTCTGCATCTGTCAATTTCTTCTTGATTATTATTTATGACAACTGCTTTTTCATCCTTCTTCAGCAATCTATCCTTAACATCCTTCAGTAGATGTTCTTTCTCTTCTTCTTCCATTTGGCTATCCACCTGTGTCAAATATGTTCCAGCGTCTGCAACAACATCTTCAATTATAAGACAATCATTATAATAAAAAATATAAGGCCTCTGTAACTCTTTTCCCTTTAGCAACACTTCAGTATGTTGCGTTGATTTCTCTTCTTCTGTCAGCATATCAGCATGCTGATCCAAACTCAAAGAACTCTTGAGACTGTCAGCTAGTCTCCCCTTCTCATCAGCTATTTCACTAATGTCTTCCAGCATTTGTCCACTGTAGTGAACTGATTCTTTCCCAACCTTTTTATCATATTCTGCTTCAAAACTTTCATCTTCTGGAAGGTACTCTTCCACATCTTTGACAACTTCAAAAGACTGCCTATCTTCTTCCAAACCTGAAATCACACACAAATTATTAGTTTTAAAATCACAAGACCTTACGGTCTTATTTGATGCTTCAGTCATCAAATCTTCCGGCTGCTTCGAATCATTCATATGATTCAACTCCTCTAGCTCTTCATCACTTTCAAAAAGTAATGGTCCACTTTCTGGGTAACATATCGAAACTTCAACATCTTCTTCAGCATCTTCCTTTTGTTGTAGCTCAATTCTTTCGAGCTTCTCTATCCTCTGTTTGGCATCAATAACCTGTTCAAGTTCCCTTAGTTCCTTTATCAACTGCATATTCACCTGATGATTCCTCTTCTCTTGTAGCCTCTGCCACCTCAACTTCTTTCTTATGACATAACCATGCTTCTGGTCTACCTCATTTCTTTACAACATCTCCATTAACACCTCAAGCTGAACTTCTATTTCAGCCTTCTCCCTCTCATATTCCTCTTTTCTTAACTGTCTCTGTATGCCAATTGTCTTGGCATCCTTCTTCTTTTGTCCTCTGCTGTGGTTTATTTCAGAACCTCTGTTACGACTGTCACTAGTCATCATCCTTTCCATCTCTATGAATCCCTCACTCACTTTACTATGAGTTGCACTAAAGCCTCTTCAGCAGCAAGTCCTGTCCTGCCGCCACTTACCTCACCAAGCTCTCCTCACTCAGTCTTTTGGCAAGCAATTGGTTCTCTATCTCTCGAACCTCCTTTGAGCACTTCTCTTTGCTCTTCCTGGGCTTCAACTCATCTGTCTGTTCTAAGAACAAAACTGTCCTCCTTATCCAATCTCTATTGGAATTCCTCAAGGTTCTGCCACATCTATCTTTTCACTAAGAAACTTTCACCAGTTTTCTTTATCTGTTAGAAATTCTAACCACACTGCCTTTTGGGAGTTGCAATAATACTTCAATGCAAAGACTACAATATTCTATTCTTCAAATCCAAATAAAACCATATCATCTTACCTTCAAGATCTCGTCTGATCTTGTCCTTCCATTGACCTGCACTTCAATTACCTTCAGAATCTCATTATTCCTGCAAATCTGTTTCAGCAATTCTTTATGCTTCCTCTGTCAACTTCAACTACTGTCAATCAGATTTTAAAATCTGATCCTCTCTTCCAATCTTCTGGCTTTATCTGGCAAACTTCAGCTGTCAGCAATAATTCCTTCTTTTCTGAGTTTCTTCATTTGCTGCAACCATCAATTCTCATTCCATTTCTTTTTCAGTAAAACTCAAATCAAAATTAAACAAACAGAATACCTGCACAATCCAAGTGAATTTCCATTCCTCAACATCGTCGTGGATTCTTTCTGTCTCTGCAATCTCTGCTTTACCTGCCTCTAAGAACTTAATTGTTCTTCTCCATTCTCCCAGCTGTACTCTGGTTGCTTGACTTTCAGATTAGAATTCGATCTTCCTTCAATCATTCATCATACATTCAAAAATACATTTCAGTTTTTCAACAAAACCTTCTTGCATTCATTCAGAAAACAAACATCTTTAACAGAGCATTCCAGCTCTGATACCAAAAATGATGCAGGCAGGCCTGCAAACCCAAGAATCTTTCTTCTCTGTGCATATAAGAATGCATCCTCAGTAATGCTCAAATCCAAATCTCAATCTCTGGCAAATTTACACTTTACCATTTATGCAGAAGCTTTCTTTCACAATTAACTTCAATCATAAACATCAACATGCACATGTGTTTATACACATCATCCAAATTACAATTTTCATTTCCAATCCTAATTTACCTACCTTCATACCAAATAAACATCATTCATTCTAAAGCCCAATCTTGTACATGAGCCTTTTAAGATCAGATTTCTTTTCATGATCAAATTTCAACCAAACAAATGCGCCATGTTCTAATATTCAATTAGACACTGTTTTAAACCAAACCAACCAAACTCATAAAATCGAATGCCAGAACTTCATGCTTACCCAATGCTGCTTTCAACGAATTTGCCAGACTTGTATTTCCACAATTCTCCAGCACTGACACAATTCTTCAACACTGCTTCCAAACTGGAACTCGATTCCTCCGAATCTGAATTATACGGACCTTTAAATTAATTCAACCCAAGATTTTTAACGCCCTTCTCTTGATCTGCTGAAATCGACTTCACTTCATATAAAGGCTGCAATTCACACGATTTCTCTGCAATTCAACACAACACAAATCAATTCCTTGGTCACCCTTCAATCTTGTACATTTTTAATACAATATTTCTCTGCATTAACGCCTTCCATCGCTGACCAAGTTTTCCTTCCATTTGCCACGCGTTTGATTCAATAGCCATCGTATTTTGTTTGGAGTTCTGGCCGGATTGTCATCCTGCATTTAACTATAATTCAACCAGACGGTCTTAACCAACGCCTCCATAATACAATCAAATACAAAACTTATTAAAATCGAAATTATCATTCCGGCAACCATAACCATCATAGACTTAACACTTCGGCTACTGTGCATGTATTCGGTTCACAATTCTGACATTTAACCTTTCACATCTTACCAACAGTTCATTCAGTTTTATTCAAACCTTGCTTTGTCCCATCATTAAGTCGATTCATCAATTCCATTTTGATCCTGGTGTTTGATTACAACAGATCGGCTTCATTCACCTGCAATTTCCACTCAATACGAATTCTTTAGTGTTAATAAAATCCATCTCTATACAATGAAACGTGGGAATTGATCCACCTCGCGATCTGACATTATAAACCGATTTATCATGCAGACCTATACAATTTCTAACTTACTCAATTCAAACACTGCGTTTCTGCTATCCTGGCCCTTAAAATCGTTTCAAAATAGATTGAGTTTTCTTTTGAAAGTCTGCGCCTTTCACCACCTTACAATCCATTTGGATCCAACCCAAAACATATAAATCGATCTCAGCATTCTGACCAATAGAGTTTTTAGTCTCTATTAATCAAATCTCCATTATATTAAATCAGTTCACTGTATTGTATGGATTTTCAACTGTTATACCCAAATATTCAATATTTATGAAAAAGTCGACTTCAATGCTGGTTTTGAAGATTTATTGCCTGCTGTTTGCAATTCTCTATTCTTATGTGGAACTTACGCTTATCACATTTCCATTTTCAAATATAACAATCAACCCATGCGCCAACCTTTATTCCAATCACAGCATTTAAATACCCAATTTCTAAATGCACTCATAAACTCTAAAACACACTTATCAAATTAATAATGAAAATACTTACAAAATGTTCTTCTTGGCTAGATATCCAACAGTCGTGGCCCTTACAATTTGTTGAAGGCTTACAGCCTTGTTGTTCAAGCCTACTCTCAATCTCACACTCTCTCACAATCTCTCCCCATGCCTTTGAGGCTTTGCTGAATTTATACAATTTTTAAAATGATCTAATTAAATGCTCAATCCCCTTAATATCTCAACAAATCCTATTATATCTCAACATCCCTAAAAGATAGATTCTTATCCCTAAGACTTAGAAACTAATTCCAACTTAGGCACCATCATTAATTCTAAATAATCTAGAAACTAATTTCTCTCATATTTACAAATTCTCACAAATGATTAATTAAAATATAATTAATCACTCAAAATAATATTAATATTTACATTTCTTCAAAACATGAAACCCCCTAGCTTAGATAAAATATAAGGTGTTTTTCGGAGCTAATGCTCCTGCATCACCTTGGCTTTATTTTCTTTGCTGACTAATGTAAAATCCTTTTCTGCTTCTTTGGATGAGGTCCCATCTCTGGTGTTTCACCTTATCTCTTCTTGCACTAAGTCAGACCAAAAACACTCCCACTCTCATAGATTCTCCCTCCCATTTACCGAATCCTGGTAGTTGTGCTATGCTATCCAAATCATCTTTAGCAACTGTAACACAAACACTCCCAATCTCATCCCGACATTGGGTGAACTTTCTCAAGTATTGTGGTATTGTGTTTCCATTTTCCATCTTGATCTTCCTGAGCTTTTCCTTAAGTGACAACTTCCCGTGGTCACTATTGTTCTGAAAAAAGTATGTCAAGGCATTCCACATTGCATATGGAGTCTCCTTATCTTGGATATTCAATACAATATGATCTTGAACTCCTTCCAATAAGATCATTCTTTCCTTGGCTACACTCTTCTTCCAATTTGCTAGATCATGGACATCGGCTAGTGCTAGTTTCAACATGTCATTATCAATGAACTCCTTCAATATATTATCTTCCATGAATTCTTCCATCTGGTCCTTCCAGAAAATATAATTTGAGCTACCCTTAAGGGCATACTCAAGCCTAAGAACATAGAGAGCCATCCTGATCTTGTTGTTAGCTCTGGAGAAAAGATCTACAAAACTCGTTCTTCCTGCAAGGAAAAAGTAGTATTATTCTCTTCTATAGGTAATTCATCTCTAATACCATGTATAAATTCCTTGTAGATTCAAACTGCTAATTGTAATTTTCTAAGACAATAAACTTGAATCTACTCTACTAATTTTGGATTTCAATTTAAAGGATCGTGAAATCACAAAGTATACAAGAGAAAGAATTCAATAAACACATTACACAATGATTTCCTAGGGAAATCCACAACTAAAAACCCCACTATCTATATATTGCATCAGTCAGAAAATATGAGAATATTACAATGCTTTGCTTATGCCCGAGCAACCTCTACACTATCTCTATCTATCTCACGGCTTCCTGCACAAGTCTTGGCCAATACTTAACCAATTTTATTCTTTCCCAAGTCCCTATTTCCTTGCACTTTTAAATGAGGAATTAGGCCCCTATTTAATAGGAATTTTCCTCCATTATATTGCACAGTTCCTTTAGGATTGTAAATCCAAAAATAGGAAAATCTACAACAATAAGAACATCTTATGATATTCCAAAGTTGGAGCTATAGCAATACATAAACACAATAATGGAAGAGAAGTGATACATCAACACATGAAATGTAAGAAGAACCAAATAGCCTTCTTATTGGCATTAGAGCATCAAATGTATACAATGTCTTGAGGAAACAATCACTCTAGCTAGGCAATACAAGCCTCAAGAAACATGTACATGGAAGAATGAAGATCACTGCTCCACAGAAAGTGCCCAAGGCTATGACATCGCAGTTTTATTAGAGGATTTTCTATTGGGAAGTGTCAATACACAAATATGACAATTTACAACTCATACAATGTGGGGAGCAAAGATATAAACCCCCAAACACAATTCCAAGACAATCTTGGAAGGATTTCCTGAAATATGCAAAATGGAAAAATGTCGGAGTAGCAGGGCTAGGTAGCAGCTGTAAATATAGAATTGGATGGAGATGGTTGTAGATGATACACAAGCTGAATAGGCCTCCTCCAATGGATCTTCTAAGTTAAAGGCTAATCCTAACACTGAAGACCTCACCCTCCAAACAATCTGCAAAACCCCCACTGGAAATAACACAGTCACTGAGGGATACTACGCTGTAGGGGCAAGGGAATGGGTTGGCCCAATTCCAAGATTTGCAACAAGCTCAGAAACCATCCTCACTAACCTCCCAAAGGAATGGAAGCTCCCTCCTCTGAAAAATGGCTCCGGAAATGGTGTTGTGGAACCTCCACTGCAACACCCTGCAACACAATGTTATACTTCAGCAGAAATAACGTTGTAGCTGAAGGAGGTGGCTTGGACTTGAGCCTGAATGTGGAGAAATGAAGTACAGGATCCCTCAAGAGGCCTCTCTTGGAAGGAGAAGGATTCCTAAATAGGATATCTTTGTGCTGAACAACACTACAACTCTGCTAAACAGTAGGAGACTACACAAGACTCTAAACAGACCATAAAATCAATAATTCATAACATGAATAACAATGGCTACCTTGCCCTCCTTTTAAAAAAGTGAAAGCTCTCTCCCAATGGGTCCCACTCCTTAGGGTTTCCTCCACCAAGGAAAAATCCTCCCATTCACACTGTGCTCTCTCTCCAAGTGATACCCACCTCTTCTCCCAACGTTGTTGACTTGGTCAAACTTGACCTTGTCCACATGCAAAGGTCCCTTTTCACACATGAGGGTGTGAAATCCAACTCCAATGATGATCCCTTTTCATTCTATGAGGGATTTATTCATATTTTATTTTTCATGGGCCTCCTTACCCATTTATTCAATCTCCTAGGTGTAAAAGACAAAATTTAATATTCCATTTAGTTGTGTGCTAAAGTGGGAATATTACAGTCCTCCCCTCCCAAATGTTGCTTGTCCTCAAGCCACTGCAAAGATAAAATTGAGGGGCCTTCTTGAGGCATGAGGTATGATACGTATTGGGATCTAACATCCCCATATGAATCTCCCATCCCCAAGCAATCATCCATAAAAAATGAGTTACCTCCCAACATGGCAAATCTTACAAATCATCCTCCACCCTGAGCTCCTGCAATGTAGGTGGGCTGAAAATATGATCTTGGTAGACAAAATAGTCTACCCCACATTGTCCTCCTCTCCACTTAAGATAAGTGTAGCTTGTCTACTGATCCTGTGCTGCAATAATGTTGCCCTCAAGTGGCAAGAAGAAGATTAGATCCTCAAGATCTCCTCTCCAATGTTATGAATCATGCTGGCCCAAATATCCCCATACATGATGAGTTGGAAATAATCATCATATGGAATCACATCAATCATATGGCTCACCTTATAAGGAAACAAATGTTTTTTTATGGTGGCCATACCATCTCCCATGCTCCCCTTAGAACATGTAGTGAAAAAAGTGTGGGGAGCTTCTTCCTCAAAGGACACATCCACCCAATGTGTCTCTCCCCCAATCATGCTCCCAAGAAAATCAATAACAATAGCAATAAAGGGAACCATAATGAGAATCATGCTTGTTGCCATATGTAGTAATGGAGAAGGAAAATGGTCCCTCAAATGCAACCAGCGTAGCTTGACCCTCAACTGCAATAGAGAATGACAAAGAGTGTGGTTTCTCAACCACTTGCTTACTTCCCCATTATCCTCATGTGTTTGAAGAAAGTGAATGATGTATTGTGCAAGGTGAGTATGTTCTCCACAAGAAATATCCTCCCCATATCCTCCTAGGGAGTGATCATCTATAGTGGCCTTAAGTAGACCATGAAATCTAGAAGGAAGAATTTTCCTCCTTTGAGCAAATTCCTGCACATATATGGTTAATAGATGCATACATATATACAAATTATTATGAAAATCAACAATACCCTTACCATATGTCTTGCTCATAAAAATGGAGTGGCTCATAGATGAGTCTCCTCTCATCCTCAAAGAGAAAAGAGGTGGATGTGCTAACTCCTCCAAGGAGTTATGTATCTGTGCTAACTCCTCCAAGGAGTTATGTATCTCCTCCATCTCCATATGATCCATGCATCTCCTCATATGCTGATATATCTCCTCCTCAAAACCCTTCCAAAAATACCCCTCCATGATGGTGTGGTATGATCTCATAGAAAAAGTGTGGCTAAAAAGGAAATCCTCATGAGCTTCTTGTAGCAACTTCTCCTTGAGCTTGGAAGCTCCAGATAAGAAGATCCTACCATGATAGTAAATGATCCCATCTCTGACTGAATATCCCTCCTCATGCAACTGGTCATCCAATATCATGCAAGTGAAAAGATCCTTGGAATAATCCACCAACAGCTGGGAGTTCCAATATGGATCTATCCTCCATAGTGATAGCACTGATGGTCTCTCCTGAAGAACATCTGTCATATGGTCATCCTCCTCTTTGACATTTCCCATGCCAAATATGCAAGTTGGAAGGCTGTTATCCTTCCCCTGCTCCTTCTGCCACAGCACAGAATCTAAAATGAGAGTGGGTAAAGATGATGTTGAGAGAATGCCTCTCTCCTCCTTGAGTCTACCCAAGACTCTCAACGCTGTACAATGACCTCCCAAGGTCTCCACTCCTCTGAAATCAATGAATGGTGCCTAAAAATGTGAAGCATATCTTATCATTTGCTGATCTGGTGGTCTCCTTGGTGCAATGTCTCCATGCAATGAGACATCATCATCAAGAGTAGACTGCATATATGAATGGAAAAACTTGTCCCTGCTCTCACTACACAATCCAGTCTCCCTCTTAGGTGCATCAACCTCATGAAATATACAGGGGTGTGTGCTCCTCATCACATGATGCTGGTCATCCTCCCTATCCCCTCCTCGTATCTCCATAGTTCCACACCTCATCATCAATGGCACATGTAAAACATGAGTTGTGCCTTGATCTCCACACTTGAGATCCTAGGGACTTCCTTGTAAAGATACAAGAATCCCTCTAGTTAGAGCAAGAGCGCCTCCTTCCTCTGCATGAGGTGCTAGATCAACTCTAGATCTGACAGTGTTGTTTCCCTTAGCCTCCTCAACATGAATGGGAAACCCTCCAACGATTGGATCCTATTTTGGAAAATGGATCTCCTTGCCTTCTTGTGCTAAAATACAAGATGAAGGTCTTGCCTCCAGCAAAGTATAATGCAAGATATCAACCTCCTCTATGTTTTTCTGAAGAGGTTTTGAGTCTATGGTCTCCTCGATCACATGCAAGGGTTTTGTTTGTTTAAATTTGTTTGTCTTCTCCACATGTGTTTCAGAATTTCTCCTACCAAATATTTCCACCAAAGTTTTAATGAACCTTGCATAGGAAGAAGTATTTTCATTCTTTAAAGAAAAGGACTCAAATATCCACCATGCATAGGCCTTACCTCCAAAATGTAGCACTACTACTCTGATGGCTTCATCTTCAAAAATTTTAAAAAGGTGTCTAGCTCCTCCACCCAACTCTGGCTGAACATGTAGGTGAACCATCAAAGGTAGACAGAAGAAATCTATCCACATTATTTTTCTTTATCCTCCTCACCTTGATCTTTCAAAACTCTAGGAAAGTGATATGATCTCTAAACTTCTGAGTTTGAGATTCATATTCATGCAAGAAACCACTAAGAGTTCCCCTTTTAGGCCCTCCTTCTTCCTCCCTTTCTCTCATGGAAAAACTGGGTATGTGATTGCACTGTGCATCATAGGGTGTGGCTATATGCTCACATTCCCCATAAGAAATTCTAGAGTTCGACTCAGTTTCAAACCCTCTTGGAGATTCTGTATACATCTCCCTTCTTATCTTCTTGAAATATTCATGAATGCTCTGTACATATCTTGGAAGAAACTTTGTAAGCCTATCTTCCTTTCTTTCTCCACATAATGGAGTCTTCATATTCTCTTTTCTTGATAGCATGTTGGCTAAGTTCCATAGGCTGAGCCAAGATTGAATCTTTGATACCACTGTAATATCCCAAAATAGTAAAATCTACAACAATAAGAATATCTTATGATATCCCAAAGTTGGAGCTACAACAATACATAAACAAAATAATGGAAGAGCAGTGATACATCAACACATGAAATGTAAGAAGAACCAAATATCCCTCTTATTGGCATTATAGCAGCAATTTTATACAATGTCTTGAGGAAACAATCACTCCAACTAGGCAATACAAGCCTCAAGAAACATGTACATGGAAGAATGAAGATCACTGCTACACAGAAAGTGCCCAAGGCTATGACAACTCAATTTTATTAGAGGAACTGATGTTGGGAAGTGCCAATACACAAATATGAAAATGTGCAACTCATACAATGTGGAGAGCAAAGATATAAATCCCCAAACACAATTCCAAGACAATCCTAGAAGGATTTCCTAAAATATGCAAAATGGAAAAATGCCGGAGTAGCAGGGCTAGGTAGCAGCTGTAACTCTAGAACTGGATGGAGATGGTTGTAGATGATACACAAGCTAAATAGGCCTCCTACAATTGATAATATAAGTGAAAGGCTGATCCTAACACTGGAGATCTCACCCTCCAAACAATCTGCAAAACCCCCACTGCAAATGCTCACTGGAAATAACACAGTCACTGAGGGATACTGCGTGGTAGGGGCAAGGGAATGGGTTGGCCCAATGCCAAGATTTGAAACAAGCTCAGAAACCTTCCTCACTAACCTCCCAAAGTAATGGAAGCTCCCTCCTCTGAAAAATAGCTCTGGAAATGGTGTTGTGGAACCTCCACTGCAACACCCTGCAACACAACGTTATACTTCAGTAGAAATAACGTTGTAGCTGAAGGAGGTGGCTTGGCCTTGAGCCTGAATGTGGAGAAATGAAGTACAAGATCCATCAAGAGGCCTCTCTTGGAAGGAGAAGGATTCCTAAACAGGATATCCTTGTGTTGAACAGCACTGCAACTCTGCTAAACAACAAGAGATTGCACAAGAGTCTAAACAGTCCATAAAATCAATAATTCATAACATGAATAACAATGGTTTCCTCACCATCATTTTAAACTAGTGAAAGCTCTCTCCCCATGGGTCCTACTCCTTAGGGTTTCCTCCACCAAGGAAACTTCCTCCCATTCACACTGCTTTGTCTCTCCAAGTGATATCCACTTCTTATCCCAGCACTGTTGACTTGGTCAAACTTGACCTTGTCCACATGCAAAGGTCCCCTTTCACACATGAGGGTGTGAAATCCAACTCCAATGATGATCCCTTTTCATTCTATGAGGGATTTATTCATATTTTATTGTTCATGGGCCTCCTTACCCATTTATTCAATCTCCTAGGTGTAAAAGACAAAATTTAATATTCCATTTAACTGTGTGCTAAAGTGGGAATATTACAAGGATCTTCATCTGATTTCATGCACCATTTGTACAACCCAGATAATTATACAATTGATAGTACACTTCCCTTAAAGTCCAATCTCAACTAGCTAAATCGTAGATCACACATGCATGAGTTGTTTATGGAAAATTTATTAGCTAACTAGTTTATCACTGAGTACACATCCCAATACTTGAACTCCCACTAGCTCCTCCAACAATTGGAACTAGTTTAACTGACTTTAACTCAGTTTTACTAAATTAATTAATTACGACTCAAAATAAACTCAACCTAGGCTCCTATAAAGTAAGAAACACTCTACATGAATAAAGTTAGCCCTAAAATTGAATCAACTAAACAAAGTATGTCAATTTAACTTAGTTAACTCATTCAAGTTGTCATGTGATGTGGAATCACAATTTTATTCTAATTTAATTCAAGGGAAAATTAAATTAAGAATTTCTTGTTTCCATTTTCAACATTCTGAAGTATAGAGGACAAAATCCCATAAGATGTTAGCTTTTGTTACTTCTTATTCTTATTTTTCTTCTACTAATACTGTTCCCTCTTTTTCCTCTTCTTCATCTGAGTCTGCAATAGATATCTAAGTAGGTGGTTGAGATTGAACAAGTTGATTTCTCTTTACCGATCTAAAAGATATTCTCCTTGAAGTTTCAACTACCCGATTTTTCAATTCTACCATCTCATTGGAAATGGTTTTAAGGACTTTCTGTAAAGCTTATAGATCATAAGGATCTTTGGAGGCCTTTGTTTTGGGTTCTTCTTTAAAAGTGTATTTTTTTATATGATATTATTTCTTCAACAACAATATTATTCTCAAGGGCTAATACCCTTTTTCTCAACAGACACAACTTCCTTCATATTATCAATGAGTATTGTCTTATGATCTTTGTCAACAAACATAGTGATATATGAAGGTAGGGAACTGTTATACCATTCAATTTAAACATCAAAACCAGGTTTGGATGCAGATGGGATCTTATTCAAAAGCTTATTAAATATTGAATTAAAATCTTTGACTTTCTCATTTGGTGAAGCTTTAAGATTTGATAATTCATTAATTAATGTTGCAATTGTTTTATCATCCCAAAATTTCTTAAGGAATTGTTATTTAAATGTATCTTAATCAGTAATTGATCCAACTTGTAGGAAAAAATACCAAGACCAAGCTTATCCTACAAATGTATAAGGAAATAATATGCACACTACATCCTCTTTGAAAACCACATTGATATTAATTGGCAACATAAAATTGTGTAGATGTTCTTCTGCGGGATGTCCATCATCAGGATTATATTTAGGAAAAAAATTCTATGGATGCTTAGGAAGAGGGTGCAAGGGAGGATTCATTGCAACTTCTCCTAGATTGTCCCATGGTTTTTTTTTCCATTGTAGGATTAATAATAAGTCCAGAAGTAGATGTAATTTATGAAGGGTATGTTGAAGTATTAACAATTGAATAAGTTTCCCTAACAACACTACTAACAAAAATAGCATTGGTTGGTTAAAGGGGAGATATATGGGTGGATGTAGGTGTAAAAGGGTGATAGGAAGACGGTAAATAAGGTTGTGAAGAAGTAGGATGAATAGTAGGAGTATGAGGTGGAGAGGATGTAACATTCTCAATAGACAAGGATTCAACACCATAAATATATTTCTTTTTATTGTGAGTTTGTAATGGGAATTCAAATGGTTTGACTCCAAGCTTCTCACTTTGAAATCTAGTAAGGACTCCAGTAGACTTTAGTGAAGAGGCAACACTAGCCTCAAAAAGTTCTAGTTAAGGTGTTCTCCAAAAATGGAAATTCCTTCAAATTTATGAATGATAGTTTCAAGTTCAGGAGCTTCATTCGACTGATCTGAAAGTGGTGTGTGTAAAAAGGTTTCAGTAGCTAATTTTTTAAGAAGGCTAGGATATTTGGAAGATAGTTCAACAACTTCAGATCTATAATTAGGTGACTATGAATGTAATCTAGTATTTGGGGGAGATTTTGAGGGGGAATGACTCTTAGAATGACATTTTGATTTAGAGTGAGAATTTCTTGCCATTCATAGTCTGTTTTCCCTCCTTCTAGCGGCAAAAATGTTGATGGTCCAAAGTTTCCTCATCAACATTTGGGGAAAACCACCCAGTCAGGGTCCAAATTAGACCCCTTTCCATTTAGAATAATGGCTCTGACTATAATTATGGGACCAATTTCCCTTAAATAAAAACTATGTGAAGTGGTATGGATGATGGTATAAATATATCTTAATGGAGATTAATATGTACTAACAAATAAAGTATAAGTTATTAAAATCTATTATGACACCCAGGTAAGTTGAGAATGTATGTGTTAGAAAGATGTCGTAACTATCATAATACTGTAGATTATTATGAAATCACAATAATAATTCAATGAAAATTAATTATTTAATTTAATTAATTTAATTAATTTAATTAAAATATCACATATGATAAAGCTCTCATTTTTCACAATATAAATTAAATTTCAACCAAACATGCCAATAGTGATCATGAAAGACTAACTAGCATACACATATGTGAATAATATAATTAAGAAATTAATTTCAAAGAAAATACACAAAAGCATAGGATAATAGTACCCAATAAACTGTATATCTTCTAATCGTGGAACTACAAGTGGTTCAAGTTATATTAAGAAAAACTTGAAATAAAATAGTGTAATTTCAGGTCCTTTATTTTCAAAATTTAGGAGCCCTTCTCAATCTCAGAGAAGAAATTTATAGCCTTAATACAAAAATTATAAAAATAAACTCTTCTAACATAATCTAAAATGAAACCAATTAAAAGACTAATTAGGAAATAGTTGTAACATCTTTGTGATTCAGGATGAGGATTTTCCAATAGTAAGTTGCCATAATTTGTAAATATCTAGCAGACTAGTGAGCTTCGAGAGATGCTTGGGCTTGATCCTTATTTGAATGGTAAAAATAGCAGCCTTTAGGGGTGCCAACATAGGCATAGTAAAAATGGATAATCATTAGAGAAATAAAAATTGGTTGTGAGGTTTAACCAGAAATCACCAATGATGCTCAAGGTCAATTTAAGACAAATGCTCAATCATTTCGACCATTTTTGTGTTATGTTATAGCCAAGCTTTCGATAATGTCTTGGAATTTGAAAGTGAATATTTGGAGAAATTAGAAATTAGATTTGATTGTAATAAATTATCATTGAATTCTTTAATAATAGAACTGGAAAGATCTCAGACTTCATTCACAGTAGCTTCAACCCGTTTCATCCTAGTTTACCACGCTCGGAAAATTATTATCTTTTGAGTTTCATCAATCTCAGGTAGATTTGCAGTTCTACCTTCTGCACTTTCTTTCCAAGTAATAAAATAAGTAAGTTTCTCATTTAATTCTTTGAAGTATTTCATCATGTCGAAAAACTGATCGATCAGAGAATTTTCAATTTTACATTGACCTCGGATCATCATGAGCTTATTGCAAAATACTTTTTGTTGATGCCTGAGAAGAGAATTTAATTCTTTATCTTCCTTCTTGAATTTTGTAAGTTGAGGATTGACATGGAATTTCTCTATTTTCTTCTGCATTTCTTTGATTTTATCATCTTTCATATGTACCTCCTTATCTCACTACACTTTTACGGCATCAAATTTTTGTTGTAGCTCTGACACTTGATTTTTCTATTGTTCATTAATTTTCTATTTCTCAGTATTATGATCTTGCTCCAGCGAGATAATTTTCTCCTCTTTTTCCTTAAGGAGTTCTTGAACCTTACATTTTTGTCAATAGTTGTTGAAGCATAGGCACCTGTAAATTGAGTTAGCTTTCCTAAATCTTATATCGTTGTTTTAGAGGAACCTTTTCACATAACTTCAAATGAAAATGATTTGCTAGGTACCAATGACTGAGATTTAACCAATTTCCTCTTCTTCCTTCCCCTTTTGACCAAAAATTTATGCTCAGGACTGTAAAAAATGTCTAAGGGAGGTATTAATTCAATATTCAGAGTAACCTCCGAAGGAGGGAAAGAAGGAATAATCTCAATTTCATTTTTATCTTGAATAGAATACTTATCAATAATCTCCTTTGACTTTGTATTCTTCTCAGAAGTTTTAGGAGTATTTTGAACATCATCTTGCTGTGAAGTTATTGCACCATCAATATTTTGATTAAGAGTCCGAATAAAATCTTTCCATTCCTCAGTTAGATTAGGATTAAATATCGTTTCCTCTGTTTGGGATTATGAAGAACTGCCAGGCTGAACATTGGAAACTTATGACTTTTCTAGGGTTAGCTGTAGAAAATCTAGAGGAAGATTGGCTATGCCGGAATTTTTGTATTGCATAACATGAGTTTTATCCTCTGCATTCAATTGTACTTTTGCTCACTGTAGGACTGATGCATAAGAGGAGGATTGTTCAAAAAAATCATCTAACTTGTCTGCTTCATGGACGAATTGTCAGAATCCCTAGGACACTATAAAATTCTTCACCCCTACACTAGGATCATATTTTATATTAATACCAATAGGAAAATTAAGAGCTTGAATGGCCAATATATCTTTCTCGACATGGAAATAATTATCGAATGCAAATATGTCAAATTTTGCAGGGAAAATATGTCATACCATTTTATTTGAATCCTTCAATATCTTAGTGATACCATAACCCGTTGTTTGATATGATACTTCCCTGCTTACTAGCTTGTATGAAATGAACAAGGGAAAAACACGAGGATGGGAAAGGCTACCATAGACTCTAATGTAAGTGAAAAATTCTTCCCCTGGCCAATTTACGACCTTATGAAGATCATACATGGCTTCCTAAGATATTCGAGGTGGTTGAGACTCAAAAATGACTTCATAAATAGGAATCACTACTCTATGAAAAATATTATATAAATTTTCATGGTATTCAGACTCCCATGGGATATCATGATAGATATGAATGGGATTTTGATTGTGAATGGTCCATTTCCAACCCATATAAATAAAATTAATTTTAAAACAAAAGGCATCCATAATATAGGCATACATGAAGAAAGGGGGAAGCTTATTTTCAGAAACACTTCTAATACGCCGAAAAGATAAGATGTGTGTAGATAAATTATCTCACAAAATAGTGGCCAAATCAAATATAAAACCTTCAATGAAACAATCAATTAAAGGTAACAAGGTGTTTGGAAATTTTGACACATTAGGTTGTGCTATGAAATCTACACATAATAGCTACAACTTGGGAAAAAGGACCAGTGAGGGAATCAATCGAGTACTGACCAAATTCCTCTGCTTTATGTTTATTAGGGTCTTTTCGACACTGTCTATATTTTTTATGATGGGTGTCCATGTTTATTTATAAAGTATTCGACGTACTCCTTATTATAAACACATTGAGTATTGGGAAATTGATACATACTTTGCAAATACTTGTTAGTTATAGAACCAATCATTATCCCTTTTAATGTTTGTATGTGCCTCTTGGAAATATCCAGATTTTCCAAAGCCAAAAATCCATATATGTATAAGGCATTAATCGTGGCCTCACTATGATCCCGTGAAGAAAGGAATCGGTCACATCTTTTGGAATGTTTTATGGGACATGTTTTGTGTTTCCAGTTGTAACTATTATATCGGTGAATTTGAATCCTTCCTCTTCAAAATATTGATAAATAGCTTCCAAAGAGGGAAGCCTAACCTCTCTGGCACACAAATTTTCTAAAAATAGGCCCGCTCCTCGACTTTTATCATCCACATCTTCCACAAATGGTCCCTATTATGAAACCAGCTCCAAAAATAGAAGAAAGAGAGATAAACACCTTAGAAATCAGCCACTTCAAGGGGGCAACCTCCAATACATTACATAAATGAACAATTTTTGGATGATACAAATGACAAAACCTCCTTCTATATATAGGAGTCCATGGGGTCACAATATAATCCTAGTAGACCTAAAAATAATAATGTAAGGGCACACTAATAAAAATATTTGGGTTACAAAGGTACAGCAATAACAATAAGGGTGTTACAATAAGAACAATAAGGGAACTATACTAGTAATATAGGGACCTAACATGCCCCTCTCCTTCAGAAAAGGGTTGTCCTCAATGCTTCAGTAGCTCCAGATGCTTCTGTATAAAATTCTCATACTCCCATGTAGAATCTTCAGTGAGTAAGTTCTTCCATTTGATAAGATACTCTGAAATTGATCGATTTCGTAGCTATCGAGTTCTTGTTTCCATGACTGCTTTAGGTTCCAATATATTTTTTCCTTCCTCATAAATTTTTGGAAATATTGTTTAAACTGGTAGTTTGTCCCCTATAACCTTCTTTAAGCATGAAACATGGAAAACTGGATGCACTCGCGAAGAAGTAGGCAGCTCCAATTTGTATGCCATAGTACCAATCTTTTGAAACACCTTGTAAGGACCATAATACTTTGGCGATAATTTATTATCCTTCTTAGCTTGCTTGAGGGACATTTGTTTGTATGGTTGTAGCCATAAAAATACCTAGTCTCCTACATCAAAACTTCTCTCGTTGCGATGTTGATCTTCCTGTTGTTTCATTCGATTTTGCGCCAAATTTAGGTTATCCTTTAAGAGTTGGAGAAATTCTTGTTGATGCTCGTTGTGATCTTCCACTGCTTGAACCTTAGAATTTTCTCTTAAATAAGATGTGATGGACGGTGGATGATATCCATAAAGTGCCATAAATGGGGTCATTTTTGCTGCAGTATGGAAGGAACTCTTATACCACCATTCAGCGAGAGGTAACCACTTGACCCATTGTGTTTGCTTATCAGATACAAAAAAATGAAGATATCCTTCCAAACATTTATTCACCATCTCAGTTTGTCCATCAGATTGAGGATGATAAGATGAGCTATGAGCTAGTTGAGTACCGAAACAAGAAAATAATTCCGTCCAAAAATTTCCAATAAAAATGGGATCTTTGTCATTTACAATAATCTTTTGGTTTCCATGTAGCTTTTGAATTGTTTCCATAAATGCAATAGCAATTGTACTTTCTTTAAATGGATGAGATAATGCACAAAAGTGTGCATAAATGGTAAGTCTATCAACTACCACCATGATGACACTCTTTCCTTCGGACTTAGGTAAGCCTATAATAAAATCCATTGAAATATCCTCCCAACATTTACTTGGAATGGATAAAGTTTGTAGAAGACCTGGGGTCTTAATTGTCTCAAATTTATTTTTCTAGCAAACCAAACATTCCACCACAAAATTTCGAATATCAAATTTAAGGCCATCCCAAAAAAATTCTTTCTTCACCCTGTGGTAAGTTTTTAAAAATCCTGAGTGTCCTCCTAAGGGAGAAGTGTGCAATTCCAAAAGAATCTTGTCTTTTAGTTGGGAATTATTGCAAATATATAAGTGATCTTTGTACCATAAGGAATAATTTTTCCAACTAAATGTATCAGATGTACTAGGATCTTGCTGCAACATTTGAATCAGTGTCCAAACTTCTTCTTCCTTCTTCCATTCATCCCCTGCTTTGATTATCCAATCTGGTTGGATAATAGAAATGGCACAAAGCAATGTTTCCACCTCTTCATCCATTCTTGAGAGTGCATTTGCAACATCATTTAGCTTCCCTTTTTTTTAAATGATTACATTCATAACCCAACATCTTTGTGACCCATTTTTTCTGCTCTTCTGAAGATATTCTTTGTTCCAAAAAGTGTTTAAGACTATCATGATCAGTTTTTACCTTGAAGTGTCCTCACATTAGGTAAGGTCACCATTTCTTTAGTGCATGTAGTATTGCCAAAATTTCCTTCTCATAAATAGCTTTATGCATATACTTTCCTTTGATTTGACGACTTTCAACAGCATTGGGTCTCCCTTCTTGCATTAAAACAACACCAATTCCATTTCCTGAGGCATCACATTCCACAATAAAGGTTTTTTTGAAGTATGGCATAAATAAGACTGGTGCTAGGAACATTGCCTCTTTAATATGTTTAAAGGCCTTAGTTACTTCAGGAGTCCATGAAAATGCATCTTTCTTCAATAATGTTGTTAGAAAAACTTGTGATAATACCCTGTTAACCCGAGAAATCCTCGCAACTGCTTTATGGTTGTGGGGACTTTCCATTCCTTAATGGATTTAATTTTTTAAGGGTCTACCTTAACACCCTCATGAGATACAATATGACCCATATATTCCACCTCTTGTACTCCAAAGAAACATTTGGATATTTTTGCATATAATTGTTTCTCCTCCAATAGTTTGAGCACCCTATCAACATGTTGAACATGATCCTTCCAAGACCTACTGTAGATTAGTATGTCACCAAAAAATACTAGCACAAATTTTATAAGGAAGGGTTTGAAAATGGAATTCATCAACCCTTGAAATGTAGAACGTGCATTGGTAAGGCCAAAAGGCATGAAAAAAAATTCACAATGACCCTCATGAGTTCAAAATGTTGTTTTCAACATATCTTTAATCTTCATTCTAATTTGATCATATCTTGAACGAAGATCCAACTTGTTAAAATAAATTTCTCCATGTAATTCGTCCAATAATTCATCAATCACAAGAACGGGAAATTTATCTTTAATAGTGAGCTTATTGAGCTCCCTATAATCCAGACACATGCACCATGATCCATCCTTCTTGTGCACCAATACTACTGGAGAAGAGAAAGAACTTTGACTAGGTTGAATTATACCAGCCTCTAACATTGCAATCATACTTTCAATTTTTCTCTTTTGAACATAAGGATATATGTAAGGCCTCATGTTTGGAGAAACACTTCCTGGAATCAAATGAATAGCATGATCATGATCACGAATAGGTGGGAGTCCTTCGGGATTTTCAAACACCTTGGAATGATTGTCCAAGACTTTTTGGAGATCTGGATAAATATATTATTTTGATGTTAGAAATTCTAGTGAGCATAATTGTGCAATTACGCCTCGTTGTTCTTTCTTCAGAAGATTTTTCATGACATTAGAGCTTATTATCTTTCCTGGCTTCCCTACGATACCCTGTAATTCAATTTCTTTTCCTTCCCAAAAAAATTTCAAGAAAAATTCTTGAAAATTAAAAGCTACCGTCCCCAAATATTGTAACCATTTTACTCCTAGTACAACATCAGTACCTCCCATTGGAATGGAAAGCATTGGACTATTCAATACATATTCCCCCATGGGTACCTTGTTATTATGGCATTTTCTAGAGCAATTTATAGTTCCTCAATTTGCAACCATCACTTGACATTCTGGTGCTGGGTATAGGAAACAATTCAATTCCTTGGCTACCTTACAATGAATAAAATTATGGGTACTACCTGAATCAATCAACACTATTACCTTTTTCTTCTTGATATGTCCTTCTGTCTTGAGAGTTTAAGGAGTGGTAATTCCTACTATTATCACTCATAATTTTGTGAGTAATTACTTGACATGGTCATACAATTCACTCCTTCAAAAGGGTAAGGTCTCCTTAAACCATTTTCAAGTTGGCATAGGAAATCTCATTTTTTCATATTTAACCTATCCTAATTTTCAAGACCACCCTCATTTTATCTCAAAACTACCTCCATATAGGTCACATCATGTTACATCAGTCATCATTTGATGACATATTTCATTTCCCAAGCTTACAACTCTTAAAAGGTCATTTTAGCCAAGAATCCCTACTTTCATAGAAAATTCAGTGTAAAATATCGTAGCAAATTTAGTGTAAAATAGGCAGAAAATGCTACGAATCTGCTAAAAGTTTCGTAGAAAATATGAAGTGTTTCTCTGTTTTCTAAATTTGAGTAGTCAATTTCAAAGGCGGATTCTAGGAAAACAGAACAATATTTTATGAAATTGAGAGAGGTTATTTTCAAGAACATATCAAGTAACAATAACCTCTTTCAATTTTATCCAATGCACTACAAATTGGAAGATACAGGTATTTATTTCCGCCCTATTTTCAGAATGAAGAATTTTCCTGTTTTATACATGTTTTTACAATGCATATTTCGGACAGCTGGAGATGTGTTTCAAAAACCAAAGAGAGGTTTTTCTTAAAAACATATGGAAATACAAAAACCTCCTTCATTTTTTAAATATCTATCAAGGATAGGGAGATAATAGCTCATCTCAGAACCCTATGTTTCCAAAAAAACAGAGTCATTTTAGTGATGAAAAAACTTGCTAAAGGTGAAAAAGATGTTTTTTGAAGAGGAAACACCTCAAAACCCTTAGTTTGATCTGGTTTATACTTTTAAAGGTAAATTGAATGTTGAAAATAAGGTTTTTACACTTGGAAAGAATATTTTTGAAGCCACATGAAAATCTGGAATTTTCATTGTTTTCAGCAGTTTCGTAGCGTTTCCTAGGCCTGAAGCTAGGAAAACGCTACAAAACCACTGTAGCTTTATTTTTGCATTTTGAACCATTTTAACAAGATTAAAAAGGGTGAAATTGATATGGATAATGTTTCTAAGCATGATGAAGACAATATCAGAGGAAAGAGACATAAATTTTGATGGAAAAGGTCATTTTTGTACGCAACAAAAGTACGCTACGAAACTATCTTGTTTTCGTAATGATGTGTTGTTTAATGTTTATGAGAAAATGAAAAAGTATTTTGGAAATATGAAAGAGGTTTTTCTTTAGAATAGGTTCATCTAAAAAAACCTCTCTCATTTTCTGCAAAGCTATTAGGGTTTGGAAACTATACACTCATCTTTGAATCCTACTTTTTCAGAATTTTCACTAACCATATTTGTGAAAAAATTATAAAAATTCGACTTGGAGGAGGTCCAGCTCAACATCCAGGTGCCATAATGACACAACAACACTCTAGTACACCCATAAAATTAGTTTTTTGCAGTTGATAAAGGTTATTGAATTGGTTTGTTTAAATATTAATGAAAGAAGATTCCTTTTTGTATTCAAACTCTGCAAAACAGAAATATCCCTAGGAAGTCTTCAAGTGATAGAATCATGTTTGAAATAGGTCTCTGAGGTGGGAATTCGAAGATATCAAAGTGGCATATCATTTTTATGAGTCCTAATTCTATAAAGGACTTTATTTTTAGAGTTAGAAAGGGTTTGGATATGTTATGGCTGACTGTTGCTATTGAAAATAGGTTTTTGATCAGTAATGGAGAATGCCTATTGGTTTCATCCTTCACCTGAGATTCAATTGATACTTTTATGAACCCTATGTATCTTATTACTTTTTTTCAATATGTTAATGTTTTATTACTCAGAATTCTTGCTTTACATGCTCTGGCTTCCTTTCAAGCACTAAACTATTGGATATCTTTCTCATGTCCTGCTTTCAGTATTTTAATGTTCATTACTCAGAATTCATGTCTCATGTTTTGACTTCCTTTAAACATTTATATATTGAGTAAACCCTATATTTGTGTATTTTACTTTCATTTAAGTATCTACATGCCTCAGCTTCGACAAGGAGAACCTTTTTCATTGAGATTTTTGTCACTCACTCCATAGCCCAATGGTAGCAAGCCTTCAACTTTTCAACCTGCAAACATACAAAAGCAAGACAAAATTCATAGAGTTAGCCATCTAGTACTATCATTATCTAAATCATAAAACCCCCTTGAGAGAGCCCTCTTAGACTGAAGAGACTAAGCTTCAGTCAAAAGCTAGTTTGAAATAGTTACTCCAAGTTGACCATTGAAGCAGCCCAACAAGACTCAATTTGGTGATAACATTTTGGTGCCGTTTCTGGGGACCGAAGATGTAAATTTTCCCTGGGAATAATGACAAATTTTCAGTTCTAAAGGTCTGAGAGCAACAGACACTTAAACACATATTGTCTGTATTTCTGCTCTGGCGAGTCCACACATCAAATAATCAATTGGAAGGTGACTCCACTGCTTGAGGATCAGTAGCTTGATGAAGTTCCAAGATGAGTTCCATTGCAAGAATAAATGCTAGGTATGCCCCTATGAATTGGTCTCACATCCTTGGTTTTCCAAATCCTATGCCAAATGTCGAATGGTTAACTAATCTTCCTATATTTAAATATGAAAAGAAATACAATGATGCTCTTCATTTGGTTAGATTCCATATGCATGTACACAGACTTAAGGTTCAGTTCCTTGAGGATTGTCTCATGAAGATGTTTATGGCCACTTTAGAGGGAAAAGCATGGTCTTGGTACGAAAGCCTGCCAAATGGTTCCTTATATTCTCTTGTTGATTTCCATATTGCATTTTATGAGATGTATGAAGAATGTAATCCCTCCTTATTGTTGGTCAAAGATTGTTGTAAACATTGTGTGAGTTTTATTGAATATTTGGAAAATTGTAATGAACATGATGAGTTCATGGATGAAGAAATTTTAGACGCCCTTCATGACAATCCCTTTCATCACCAAGAAGAAAGGATGGCCTCTCTCTTGGATGAAAATGAAACCCAGCAGGAGTTTATTTATGAAAATTGTGTTACATCCTCTGAGTTTGATGAAAAGTTGCAGTAGACTTGTCAGCCTTTTGATCATCGAGAGTATGAGAATCATTTCAAACAAAAAGAGGAAATATTGGAAGATAATTGCTATAATCCTTAGGTAAAAGAAGAAGTTTATTCTTCATGTCATTCCTTGCATCAACCTACATCAAATAATGATCACACTAATGAGCAAGTGGATGAAAATTTTTCTTTATCCTTGTCTTCTAATCTGAAGTCATTTGAGTGCAAGTCAGAACATAGAATTCAATTTTTGGATGAAGTTGGTAAGAACATTGAAAAATACATTGAAGTTTTAGAAGACCAAATTCAATCTTATAGTCTTCATGATCAATATCAGTCTTTTCAAAAGTTTTTAATAACATAGCACAAAGAGAGGGTGTTGTTACCTTTCTCTTTTGAGATTGAGGAAGAATACCCTGTTTTTGAAAATCAGTTTGATAGCACACAGCTGAAATCTTGTGTCGCTGAGCAAAGCATATATGAGTTTTCCAAAGCTGTATAATGTCTTGAGAATCATCAAACAGATTATGTCTTCTATGATTCTATAGCTGACTACATGGAAGAGTTCTACAGTCCAGATTTCCAGTTGTATTCTCATTATGAGGATCAAATAAATTTTATGTTGCCTTGGTAATTTTAGTATCATGCTTACTTTTGGTTCAAGTGTAGTCAAGAGCTTCAAATGTTAGATTAGATTAATGACTGTCTTCATTGGAAGTTTCATGTTGCTTGAATTAAAAATGGAGATTGCAGCTGTTAGGGTAGGTAGGAGTGTGTGAATAAGCTCAAAGTTGACTATGCATATTTTCAGTAGGTACAAAGTTGGTTTTTCAGCAGTAATCGTCAATCTTGAGCCCAAGGAGAAGGCCAAAAGATCTTGGTGAAGTTTTCATAAATTTCAGAGTTTTTATTTCCAAGAATATGGATGGCGTTGGAACTACAGGTTCTTTGGTGTACCATAGGGGCACACCATCCCAAGTGGAGCCACTGTTATCACTCATAATTTTGTGAGTAATTACTTGAAATGGTCATACAATTCACTCCTTCAAAAGGGTAAGGTCTCCTTAAACCTTTTTCAAGTTGGCATAGGAAATTTCATTTTTTCATATTTAACCTATCCTAAGTTTCAAGACCACCCTCATTTTATCTCAAAAGCACCTCCATATAGGTCACATCATGTTCCATCAGTCATCATTTGCTGACATATTTCATTTCCCAAGATTACAACTCCGAAAAGGTAATTTTAGCCAAGAATCCCTACTTTTCTAGTGAATTCAGTGTAAAATAGGCAGAAAACGCTACGAAACTGCTGAAAGTTTCGTAGAAAATATGAAGCATTTCTCTGTTTTCTGACTTTGAGCAGTCAACTTCAAGGGCGTTTCTAGGCAAACAGAAATTTATTTTAAGAAAATTAGAGAGTTTATTTTCAAGAACATATCCAATAACAATAACCTCTTTCACTTTTCTCAAAGGTGCTACAAATTGGGAGATACAGGGATGTCTTTTAGCCCTATTTTCATAATACAGAATTTTCCTGTTTTATACATGTTTTTAGAATGCCGATTCTGGACAGCTGGAGATGTGTTTCAAAACCCCAAGAGAGTTTTTTCTTCAATACATACTGAACTAAAAAAACCACCTTCATTTTTTCAATATATATCAAGGATAGGGAGATAAGAGCTCATCTCTAAACCCTATGTTTTCAGAAAAAAACAGAGTCATTTTAGTGATGAAAAAACTTGCTAAAGGTGAAAAGATGTTTTTTGAAGAGGAAAAACCTCAAAGCCCTTAGTTTTGTTGGAAATATGATGCAAAGTGTTGTCCTTGATGGCAACCCACTGAATGAAGATGAAGACATGCGACTGTTGACATGTGTTGTCCTTGATGGCAATACACCTGATGAAGTTATTGATGACTTGATGGACTTGGTAAATGATGTAAATCTGATATGAAATGATGTTAGTTAGCAATATGATGCTGAGTGTTGTCCTTAAAAGGCAACCCATTTGATGAAGATGATGACAACTTACTTGATGAAGTTGTGCTTGCTAGAATATGTTCTTGATGAAGAAAATATGATGTATCTACAGTGTGTGCAGAAGGCAATGAAGAAAGGAATTCAGAATGTGCTCAAAGTATGATGAAAAGAGTATGTCTCTATGCATACGCGGATATGTCTAGGGGAAGTCGCGTATGCACGCGGGAAAGAACGTGATAAGTCGCGTATGGGAAAAAGCGCTCAAAAAGTGCAAATCCAGGGGCCCGTGGTATTGAAGGCTCATGGTATTGATGACTCGTGGTATTGAAGGCTCATGGTATTGATGACTCGTGGTATTGAAGACTCGTGGTATTGAAGGCTCATGGTATTGATGACTCGTGGTATTGAAGACTCATGGTATTGAAGACTCATGGTATTGAAGGCTCATGGTATTGGTTTGACTCGTGGTATTGAAGGCTCATGGTATTGGTTTGGCTCGTGGTATTGAAGGCTCATGGTATTGCTTTGGCCCGTGGTATTGAAAAAGATAAACCTATATAAGGAGAAGAAATTCATTGTGCAAATCACAAGTGTGGGTGCAAGATGTCTGAGCTTGAATGAATACTTCTCTTTGAAGTAGATCTGAATGGAAAGGGTTACACTTGAAGATAAATCTGAATGTCTGATGCACCAATGATGAAGAAGGGGATCTAGATCTGAAATGCATTTGTATTTGCTAGATCTGATTATGGAAGGCTTAGATCTGTGATGAGGCGAACATCTAGGTGAACATCTGTCTGAAGTGAAAGGGTATGAAATATCTGATCTGTTCTGCTGTGTTTCTGATATCTGATCTGTGTTGATAAGTATCTGTTGGTGATGTATGTTTGTGCTAAAAAGTATGGAAAGGGTCCAGTGTGAAAATTGATGAAACATGGTCCAAGGTGGTGCTGAGGGTTGTAGCCTTCAGTCAGGGGGTCGTAGCTCCCTTCCAGGTGAGGCTGGTAAACGAGATCGGGGGGTCGTAGCTCCCTTCCAGGAGAGGCCGGTAAACGAGTCAGGGGGTTGGAGCTCCCTTCCAGGAGAGGCTGGTAAACGAGCGCAGGTGGGTGCCTGCGTGCTGGTCAAGTCTGCGCCAGCACATTTGTTGTAAGATGTTTTCTCTATAATAAAATATTGAAGGCTGAGCAACTGCAGCAGTGGTTTTCTCCCGATTTTGGTTTCCACCTAAAAATCCTGGTGTTCATGTGTGATGCTTTGTGTGATGGTTTATTCTGTTCTTACTGCACATGTTTACTGCTTATTGAATATCTGATGAATAAATGATGGAATGGTTTAAGTGAAGTTTAATGACATATCTAGATGTCTGTGTATACGCGAGTTTCATAAAGGGGATCCACGTATATACGCTAGTTTACTGAAGGAAAGTAGCGTATGGGTTTTAAGGAATGGAAAAGTAAAAAGATTTGATTATGCAGTAAATACTGATTCACCCCCCCCCCCTCTCAGTATTTTTCCCAACAAGTTTGAGATGGTTTATACTTTTAAAGGTCAATGGCATGTTGAAAATAATTTTTTTAGACTTGGAAATAATATTTTTGAAGCCACATGAAAATCTGGAATTTGTATTGTTTTCAGCAGTTTCGTAGCATTTCCTAGGCTTGAAGCTAGGAAAACGCTACGAAACTACTGTAACTTTATTTTTTCATTTTGAACCATTTTCACAAGCTTATAAAGGGTTAAATTTATATGGAGAAGGTTTCTAAGCATGATGAAGACAATATCAGAGGAAAGAGACAGAAATTCTAATGGCAAAGGTCATTTTTGTATGCTACAAAGTATGCTACGAAACTGCCCTGTTTTTGTAGCGAGATGTTTTTTAAGGTTTATGACAAAATGAAAAAGTATTTTGGAAATATGAAAGAGTTTTTGCTTCAGAAAATATTCATATACAAAGACCTCTCTCTGTTTCTGCAAAGCTATCAAGGTCTGTAAATTATACACTCATCTTTTAAGCCTACTTTTTCAGAATTTTCACTAACCATATTTGTGAAAAAATTGTAAAAATTTGACTTGGAGGAGGTCCAGCTCAGCATCCACGTGGCTTAATGACACATAAAAACTCTAGTACACTCATAAAATTATTTTTTTGTAGTTTATAAGGGTTATTGAATTGGTTTTTTGAACTATTAATGAAAGAAGAGTCATTTTTGTATTCAAACTCTGCAAAACAGAAATATCCCTAGGAAGTCTCCAAGTGATAGAATCGTTTTTGAAATAGGTCTCTAAGGTGGGAATTCGAAGCTATCAAGGTAGCATATCATTTGTATGAGTCCTCATTCTATAAATTACTTGAGTTTTAGATTTAGAAATGGTTGGGATATGTTATGGCTGACTGTTGCTATTGTAAACAAGTTTTTGATCAATAATGGACAATGGATATTGGTTTCATTCTTCACCTGAGATTCATTTGATACTTTCATGAACCCTATGTATCTTATTACTTTCTGTCAATATGTTAATGTTTTATTACTCATAATTCTTACTTTGCATGCTTTGATTTCCTTTCAAGCACTAAACTATTGGATATCTTTCTCATGTCCTGCTTTCAGTATTTTAATGTTCATTACTCAGAATTCATGTCTCATGATCTGACTTCATTTGAACATTTATATATTGAGTAAACCCTGTATGTGTGTATTTTAATTTCATTTAAGTATCTACATGCCTCAACTTCCACAAGGAGAGCCTTTTTCATTGAGATTTCTGTCACTGACTCCAGAGCCCAATGGTAGCAAGCCTTCGTCTTTTCAACCTGTAAACATACAAAACCAAGACAAAATTCATAGAGTTAGCCATCTAGTACTATCATTATATAAATCATAAAACCCCCTTGAGATAGCCCTCTCAGACTGAAGAGGTTAAGCTTCAGTCAAAATCTGGTTTGAAATAGTTACTCCAAGTTAACCATTGAAGCAGCCCAACATGACTCAATTTGGTGATAACACCTGCCAATGCATTACACGATATGGTCAGACTAATTTCTTATTCTTCTAGGGTTGGTTCTTGGTGTATATCCTCTTCTTTTGAAGTTTATTGTTAATTTTCTTCCTCCTCTTCACAATCTATGTAAAATAATTTATTCTCGGCACACTTATGACCTTTAGTGTATTTTCTATCACAATTGTAGCAAAGCCCTTTTGCTCTTTTTTCTTCCAATTGTTGTGGTGTCAACCTTGTAGGTTGTGGAAGTCTAGGAGTAGCAACACTTCCATATTTATAGATGTGAGTGGTAGGCTTCCTTGTCGACATAATTTTACATTCAATTTTTCTTGCTAACCTGAATTCCTTCTCCAATGAATCAGGTTCCCAAATGTGAACTTCATGTTCGATGTTATCCTTTAAAGTCCATATGAAGACATCAATCTTGTGTTCCTCTGGAATATCAATTACCCTTATATTCAATTTTTGGAAGTCCTAAATGTGCTCCATCACTAAACCATTTTGTTTTAGATTTATCAATTGGCTAAATAAGGTGTTTCTCTTTGTATTCCATAATGTGTTATCATTTCCTCCGTAAAAATTGACCAAGTGACAATTTTTTTATGGGAGAAAATCCATCGATACCATACAAATGTATTTTGTTCTAAATGTAAAGTTGCAATGCGTACCTTTTGTGTGTTTTGCACATTATTGAGATCAAAATATTGCTCCATCTGTAGTATCCATGTTACGGGACCCTTGCCATCAAACTTCCTCACATCCATCTTTGAAAAATGGTGGTTCTTCAATCCAACATTATAGTTTATGAAATCACGATTAACATTTATTTTGTTCTCATGATGATTTTCCTCTACTATCTTTCCTCCATTAGGAATCATTTCTTGTATTAACCTTGTCATCAAACCTTCCATGTCTTCCATGTTGTCTTTCATTTTTTCATTGATCTTAGCTTCCATGTTATCCATCTTAGCTTCTATGCTAGCTTCCATGCCATCCATCTTAGCTTCCATGCCATTCTTCAAACCATCTGTGCCTTTCTCCAAAACTTCCATTTCATTTTTTCTTTCTCTTTGCAAGAGCGAAATTTGGTGCACTTGCTCTTGTAATTTTGATATGTCATGTTGTGCTTCTTCCTCTTCATGAGTCATAGTAGAGCTTTCTGAAGGCTTAATGGGTGTTGTACTCTTTTCAGGTTGCATTTTAGAACCCAATACTAATATCTATGCTTCAATATTCACTTGGAATCACTTCAAACTGATTTTTCACACAAGACTTATGCAATTCGAAGAAAACAAATACACACCTTTTTCTAGATTTTGAGGAGCTCGATATTGAAACTGAATTATCTCTGTGATTTTGGATCTTCAATATCTAAAATTTGGCCTTGCAGTAGCCCTCTTAATATTCTTTCTAATTCCACAAGTCTTACCTGATTTGGGTTCTTCAAGGCAAAGTTATGCCCAATCTCCCACAATGACCTAATTATGCACTAGTTCAGTAAAGTGAAATAGCATGACATGCCATGTGTCACTGTTTCCTCTTTCGGCTCTCAAATTGATACACATGAAAATAAAATCTATGTACTTGTGACCAATGTTTACAGAATTCCAATCCAAATCTCATAGAGAGAGTTATGATGATTTTCCCACAATCACCTATTTGAGATGAAATTTGGGAGCCTGAAAAAACCCTAACTTCCACAGATCATATCTCTGAAAATATTGTGAACCAAGATCTGAAATTTTTACAGGAGGTTCCTTAGGATTTCAGCTTTTCTCTGGAAAAATTTAATCTTCTTAAACTTCGTAGAAAACAATTTATAGAAAAAATTCTACAATGACCTGTTTTAGGTGAAATTCGGGAGCCTGAACAAACCCTAAATTCCACAGATCATATCTCTGAAAATATTGAGAAAAAAGATCTGAAATTTTTACAAGACGTTCCTCAGGATTTCGGCTTCGCCCTGTAAAACTTTTAGCTTATGAACCTTCGTAGAAACAAAGTTTTAGTAAAAATTCTATGATGGCCTATTTGGAGCAGCGAAACCCTAGAATCCAAAGCTCTGATTGGCAAATGTTATGAAACTAGCTCCAAAATAGAAGAAAAGAGAGATAAAGGCCTTAGAAATCAGCCACTTCGGGGGGGAAACCTCTAATACATTACATAAATGAACAATTCTTGGATGATACAATTGAAAAAACCTCCTTCTATATATAGGAGTCCATGGGGTCACAATATAATCCTATTCGACCTAACAATAATAATGTAAGGGCACAATAATAACAATATTGGGGTTACAGGGGTACATCAATAACAATAAGGGGGTTACACTAAGAACAATAAGGGACTATACTAGTAATATAGGGACCTAACAGTCCCGTAGGATGCTGTTGAGGAGAATTTTTCTTACCCTTGCCACCTTTCTTATTTTCTTCAATATGTCGAGTATCCGAGGATCCCTGTAGAATAATAGGTGAAAAAACCTAGCAAAGACAATATTTGTAGCAACTCTAAATGACGCAAGATAGAAACTTAGTGTTAAAATTATTCTTAGGAATGGACTACGAAAATCAAAGTTAATTAAATTTAAAATGTTTATTCATTTGAGACCAATTAATATCACAGTAAATCATTTAAGTGAAAAGAAAATATTTCCTTTAAGTGAAAATATGGCAGGCCATGTGAATATTTCCACATTGGATCTCGGAGCGGAGATATCGGAGGAGAATTTGAAATAGACCTACGATATCACACTTCTATGAAAAGGAAAGGTTCGAGATATATGTCCCGAGAAGAAAAATGTTCTGAGAATCCAGGCTTCGAGATAAGTCACCTTTTATAAAGAAAGTTCCAATATTTCAAATTTTTTCTATAAGAGTTTTCTCAGAAGAACCTTTTCTCGTAAGTTTTATTAAAAAAAAATTATGATATGTAAAGCCCTGATATAAAATGACCTCAAACAAAAGTTTTAAGTACAAAGGAAAAAGGTCCTCAAGATGTGTAATCTCATGGAGGAAACATCTCATATCATTTTACAAAGATGTTCTTATATGGAAATCTATGACAAGAACATGCTTCAATTCAAATCATGAGGAGTCTTACCTTGAGAGCTCAATGCTTTCAGAACATTGGGTAGTTACATTTCTGGAAAGAAAATCTCGTAATTTTTTATAAAAAGGTTTTGATAAATTAAATCCGATAACATTTGTCCTGATGAATAACTAACTTAACTTTTCTTTGAAAATCATTTCAAAACTGACTTCAAACTTATTTCCCTTTTGTACTATTATTAAACAAACATAAAGTTTTTTTGGAAAAAAATCAAAGGGTCCCCATTGTTTATTATGTCTTGAAGATAAATAAAAATGTGGGGGTTGTTGTTTGCTACAACAGGGCCTTTCGGTTCTCCTCTCTACATGCGACCGCTCCTCCCCATCGTTCTCAAAAACTATCCACAAAAACTCCAACTGATACTGAAACCACGACAATGATCTTTGAAACAAAATAAATGCAATGAACTTCTCCAATGTGATGAAAACTAATATGCAGGTTATTCAATGAAAATATATCAACAATATCGTGATTATTACTTTTTCAATCAATTGTAAGGATATAATGATGAATAAACAATGTTTTTCCTACAAATATATTGTTATCGGGTATCTTCAATGTTGGTTTTGTTAGTGCCAACTGTGAGTTTACAAATGGCCATATACCACTTTTATTTTAGCAATTCTCACTTGATTTTGGTGACATTTGATTTGTCAGCACCCATGTTGCAATTTTTTGAAATAGTGCTAACAAAATAAATGTCGGTGCAACCAAAATTCCCATTAAAAAAATTTGAAATTTATTAACCCTAGATTGAAATTGTGATATAAAATGATAAAAAGGATTCTGAGGATCAGTTCACGACATTTTGTCAGTTAGGTCTTGGAATTGGATTTAGAGAGGAGAAGAGTGCCAAGAGGAGAAATTAAGCAAACAAACAAAGGAAGGACAAGGAAAGCAAAGGAAAGTAAATGCAAGCAAAGGTAGGATAAGGAAATCAAACGAAAGCAAGGATCAAGTTAGGAAATTTTGGATCTAGAATTTTCAACAAGAATCCATGTAGGTAACAGGTTGCATGTGTGATTTCCTAGATATTTTTGGCATACATGGTATATGCATGTGTGTATTTTTTTCATTTTCTATAATTGGCAAGGGTTTTTCCTAGTTTGATGGTGGTTTCAACCTTGCCTTTCCATTTCCTTGGTTGATCTTTGAATTTTCATAAGGTTTTGGGTCTGGGTGATGTGGTCTCAAGAAAATCCCAAGGGTTGGGGGTAGATATGGTTTGCTCTAGGAAGCCCTAAATAGGTGGGTGGAGATAGGAAAATTCCTCAAAGGATGGTGAAGGAATTCTAAGGCATCCAAGCTCGATTGGGTTTTCTGATCTCGGGACAAGTTTAGGTGATATCATGGTAGTGTGAGGGTGGGGGTGGTTTTACCTTTGGGTTCCCTTAGTTTTTATGTATTGGTTTATCCCATGAGATCCCACATTCATGCTTGGAATATGGCACTGGGGTGATTGGTGTAAAGAAATATTTGGTTCATCCCAATCTATGGTCGGGTGGTACGTGGAAGTCACTAACTTGATTATCTTTTACATATTTTAATAAGAGACATTTTCCTCTTGTATTTTGTGAGTAAATTTACTCTTTATGATGTGGATTTGATGGTTTTTTTATCATTGTTATTTATTTAGTTATATGCTGGTTATAAACATGGTTTTATGATAAATTCAAGTTATGGCTCTTATCATGTTTTCATTTGTAAATGAATGGTTATTGAATGCGTGACCTAATATATGTTAGCTATTGCAAGAGGGAATTAGACCTTTATTATTCTGATATAAGTTTCAAATATCTATGTTAAGATATGCATTCATGACCTATAGATTTCATGTTCTCAATGCGTTTGACATAATTATTGTCATCATTAGGTCTGGTTAGGTAAATTTATTGTCTAAGTTTTATGTTAGAGGCTTTTTATTTGTCTCATTTATTTTTTTGGAAATTTTTATCAAGTTCTGGGTAGTGGTCTCGAGACTATCCCTGAAAAGGTGGCTTAGATTCCACGGTAGAAAGCACAAAACTGGTGAAAAATGTTGCAATCACTACCTTGCAGGATTGCTCATGCCATTGGAGGGTTATAGTAAAAAAAATTCAGTGTTATGATGGTGTCTAGGAGTCCATATCAGGGAAAATGAGTTTAACTCAATGTTTGGGCACCTAAAAGGGTGGTTTAGCTCTTAGGGGTCCTGTAGCTCTTGAGGAGGGTAAGTGAAGTTTTGGTTTGTCGACTCCATTTCCTTAAGGTTATATAGGAGGTTTATTCTTGCCATAGTAGCCATTATATCATGTTTAACCTGGTAGGCCAATGAAAGCGGGTAGATACGGGAGGGGTGATTACAACTATAGGAAAATGTGGATTTATTTGAACTTGAAGAAATGCATTTTCGCTGTCCCTTTTGAAACATTGTTGGGGCATATAGTTTGCAAAGGAGTGTGTGTTGAACCAGCCAAAGTTTTGGTAATTTTGAGTATGCCTCCACCAAGAATTTTCAAGTAGCTAATATCAACTCTCGGCAACACAAGATACTACTACTGATCCATCTGTAATTATGCCTTGATTACTTCACTACTGGAGAAGTTGCTGAATAAATCTAAGCGGTTTTCCTGGTCCGATGAATGCAATGTTTCCTTCAATGTGCTAAAAGATAAGCTAGAAAGTGCACCAATTATCATTTACCTAGATTGGAATAAAAAATTTCATGTCTATATTGATGCATCAAGATTTTCTCTGGGAGCTATTGTGGCCCAGCCCAGAGACGATAACCTAGATCACCTGATTTATTTTTCCAGCAACAAAATTTCCACTACATAAAGGAACTACACCACTACTATATGGGAAGCTCTTGCAATGGTGTATTCACTGTAGAAGTTCAGGCACTATATTCTTGGTGGTTCATTCAATTTCTTTACTAACCACATTGCACTAAAGTAACGGGTAAATAAGCTTGTGCTCGATGGGAGGATTTACATATGGATTTTGCATAGTATGATTTTTTTTTTTTTTTTTTACCCCCCCCCCCCCCCCCAGAGACTCGATGGAGCTTTTTATGTTGATCCAATCCATCCTTAACAGATCTACTACCTACTGCCTCGCGTGCAACTTCACAGAACCAGATCTAATTGTAGACAAATATTAAAGTAGTTGCGTGCGCCTAGATAGTGATAAACAGACTTATCCCTTGTGCATTCACAGGTTATTACATAATAAACCTTACACAGAAATATTATTATAATTCAGATCTAATAATTAATCAGAATGAGGCTCGCACATAGATTCAATTTACCAACTTGAATTATCAATTACAGAAATACATATGTATTCAACAGAACAGATCCAGATCTATACTAAGAAACAGATAATGCACATAAAAATTCTAAGACAGTTAACCACAGGAATCATATAAAGTCTGAGTTCACAAAAATTTCCTTATTTATTAAGAGATCTTCAGTTCAATACAATCTTTCTGCCTTCGCACACAACAGTAGGGTCCTTGCACATAGCTTGCAGGAGAATTTCTACCCAGAAAAAACTGAAATCAACTATTCATGCATAAAAAATCATAGCTTAGACATGAGATGATATGAGATATCTTTCTTCACTTGACTCTTACATATTTATATCTTTCCAAATGTGCACATACCATGATCTCAAACCATGGTTTGAGACTCATGGTTTTCCATTTTACCCATTACAATAATTAAGGGACTTTGACACGCCCAAAATCCCCTTGATATTTGCACGCAGTGCTTAGACACAAAAAATTAACCAAAATTTATCCAAAATTTCTTTACATAGGGGACCCTGATCGAACAAGCCCCCAACACAATCTAGTGACTTGTACCAAGTCACTCTGGTCTGGTTGCCTGGACCATGTCTTTGAGCGCCTATACCGAAATCTTAAATGGAAGAATGACTTCTGTGCTTTGATTTGTAGTGCTCTACTCTTCTTTGACCAAATTCTGCGTTGTGGGACCTTCGCCAACCTGGTTGATGCTTCGTTGTGTCTGTTGCGGGTGCTTAAGGGTTACATCAATGGTCTGCGAGAGGTGCAAGGCCTCATATGCCCACAACTTCATTCTGTCCTCGAATAAATGCTCTCGTCGGTGCATCATCTCGATCTCTTCTTGGATGGCATGACTCTCTTGTAATCAGGCTAGTATTTGGGCGGGCACAAGGGTTGACGCCGTGACCTGAATGTCATCAAATTTCTTCTCTTTGGCCCTCAGCTCTACCTTGAGCTACCAGATGAAGGTTTAACTTTGGACAGACGTTCAAAGACCCATGGATGTTGCAAACAATTTCCTACTAACATCCATGGAAGCAGTGATGCTAGTGGTCAATTCTTGGACAACTGCATTGTGTTGTGCATGTACTTCTGGAGGTGTTTTTGGTCATAGTTTCATATGAAAATCGTCAATCTTTCTCTCAATCTCCACACTTGAAAATTTCTTACTCGCAAATGCAATACGATGGTCAATATCCCCAACTCTAGTCTGCACTAAGACAACTCTTAACGCAATGAAATATGCATCGACGTGAATCCTCCTGTATTCTATAGTTTCACTAGGTGACTATGGATTTTCTACAATCTGCTGAAGATAACATTCCTTGCCTATCAGCTATCTTCCAAAATCGCACTGCCTTCATTATCCTCATGAAACCTTTTTCACTATACTTCATCTTGCCTTCTCTAAAATTGACCTCCTGCTCTGAAAAAACTTATATTTGGGCTTAATTCTCTCATCCTCTCCATTTTCCCTACCAAAATCCTCATTTCCTCATTTTCCCCACTAAAAACCCCATAAAACCCCCTCACCTTCATCATTTTCCCTCATTTACACTAAAACAATGTAAAAAGTCTCTTTTTACATTGTTTTAAATATAAAATTATACCATTTGGGACCCTTCTTTATATATATTAAAAATTTGTTGTAATATAAGAACCCGACCTTTATAAATATTAAAGCCCCAGTTTTAACGTTTTTAACCCCCCGCCTTTGTTAAAAAACCCTGTATGACCCTTCCCCTTTCCTTTGATGAGCGTTTTCACTTATTTTATTGACCCTTGAGCCCCACATACACCGAACCCCACATTACAAATGAAACCCCACCACTTGTCTACCCTGGCCCCACTCCCTCTGACTTGCCCGCCGCTCCTTTTCACCCGACCACCATCGATCTACATCTCCCAAGATTTGACGGTCCTGGTCTGATATCATGTCATTCTCCACGTGGGGGTTAACGCTTCCAAATTGCATGAAATGGGCGGTATTCTCCCATGTACCCTCCGCAACACATCGCCCGCTGAATGGAATCATAGGTCATCCCCCAAACCCACTTACCACTCCTCATCCCATGTGAAAGCCACTCCTCCTCCTTCGTGCCAAATCTCGATACCGCCATCCGATTCAAAAGTTCTGAAGCCCTGTGGCTTTGGAAAAAAGCCCGATCCATTATTAACACCTCCCTAGCACTCCTAACACCCGAAAACCCCAAATAAACGTAGAAAAACCCATCGACGCAGGTTTTAAAAACTAATTGGTTGTTTAATTGTGCAGATATCATGGCAGAAATGCGAGAAATGCATTCTTAGGGTCTTAAATTTATTGAATAAGTGATCTTGGTGACGATCCAGAGAATCTCATTTCATTATAAGGACCGGAGGCATAAAATCGAGCATAATCACCAATGAATCATGATCATTGGTGGTTATCCAAGCACTCCAGCAGCAGAAGATGCCCTCCTGCGCAGTAAACATAGACAAAAATGCAATCAGAGGAAAGAGAAGACAACCAAAGGACTGTGACAATGAATATCAGTGGATTAAAAGGTAAAATCAAGGATTAAAAGATTAAATCAAATTTAAAGGCACAAACACATGAAGATCAAGGTCAAATCAAGAAACAGAGATGAATATAAAAGAATAAAAACAATTAAAAGAGAGAGAGGCAAAGATAAAGAAGATTAGAAGAATTAAAAGGTTAAATCACAAATTAGAGATAAAGGTAGAGTTAAAATAAAATATAGTAAAGCATACAATGAAGACAAAACCAAATTAAAAGGCCTAAACAGAGTTTAAAAGAGAAGATCAAACAAAGATTAGCACAAAGGCAGATTCGAATGATGCAACCAAAAGCATTTACTTTTTTAGGGACACATATGGACACCTACAACATGTTTTCTTTCAATAAAGACATCAACAGTTATTACAACAGTCAGAGATATTTCTCAATCACTCAGCAGTTATTGCAAAATTTATTGAAAAAATCTTAAAGTCAAATATTTCCATAAATTAGCTAAAAAGTTAAGTTAGGAGTTATTATTACAGTGAATCAGTCTTAGATAGTTTGCCTTGGGCCTTGCATGGTCTCAAAGGTAAAAAATGCATTAACTCTGTAATAAATAACATCTGAAACCCTAGCTTAGGATCACCTCCTCATTTTTGCAGATAAATACTGCATGTAAGCTTCATTTTTAGTGTTGGTTGGTTGTTTAGTTGGTGGACTGGTTGGCTACTTGATTAGTTGATGACTGCTAGACTGGATTTGAGGAAGCTCTGAGTTGCAGAGATCTATTGTACTGGAGTAATGTAATTGTTTTGAATATAAGTAATATAAGCACGTTCGTAGGATTCTTGAGCTATGTTAATGGTGAAGTTTTCCTTCTTTGTCAATTTTTTCCTTCTGTTTTCCATTCTGTCCATTATTTCTCTGATAAAAGAACAAAAATTTTAGATTAGGATATGTTATCTTGGCACCCTATTTCTTTTTGCATTCTTTATCTCAATGTTTTCTTCTGTAAGGTCTGATTGGAGAATTCTTAATAGCTCTCTGGTTCCACCTAGCTTGTTGTCTTGGAAATTCTTTAATAGAGTCAAGCCAAAGAAGTCTACGATATGCCCTGTCCTTTGGTGTAGCTTGAAATATTGTTTCGTAAGACCATTCTTTGAAGTATACTTAGTAGAATCCAGCTAGGGAAGTCTATGGTATGCCCTGTCCTCTGGTTTGCCTTAAATTTTTGCTTTGAATGTCTTTATAGTGTTTGATTAAAGAAGACAGTTCTATCTTTCTCTTTAGCTGAACTCATTGTTATCTTAAATGTTTTCTTTGTCTGAAATTAATCCTAGGATTGCTGGATTGTTGTCTTAAAGGTTTGCTTATTAAATTTTGGCCAAAGAAGTCTATGGCACGCCCTATCCTTTGATTTGTCTCAAATAGTTACCTAAAAGGCTTTTCTTGTTGAAGTAGACTTAAATGATTCTTAACTACCCTTTATTTTTATTGTTTTCACAACTTACTATCATTTCATATTCCATCTAATCTAATAGATCAACTAGATATAGTTAGCTTTCCCTATGAAAACCCTTGCAGAGTTGATGAAAAATTAAATCCTTTTATGAATCCATAGTCCATTGGATTATTGTTTCTCATGGCCTATCTATTAAACTAAAACAATTCATCAATTAATCACACCATTAGTCTATCTATCAACCATTCCAATAAATCAAAACAAACAAGTCCTTAGAACTTCATAAATAGCCTAAAATCAAAGCAAAAGCATAAAGACGTATCATTTATAAACACTTATATAGAGAGAGCCCTCTTTGAGTCCAGGAAGGCTAGGTCCATGGACTCCAAAGCTATTTGATGTGGTTCCCTGCAGAGTTTGTTCTTGCCAATATTGCAAATCATGGGAAACCAACATAGTGGTGACCATACTGGGGAAACTGAGTTGTAAGACAGCTTAATATCACCTCAAGAACTCAGATAAACTCATTTTTAAACTTAGATGAATCAAGTGTTAACCAAGAATGATATCTGGTTGTTGATGGTGGACAACAGCCAACCATAAAAAAAGTAAAAATGCTCCACCTAGTGACTCCACTAGTTTTCAGTAGGCCTACTGACTTCACTGGTTTTTCATAGACTCCACTGGGAAGATTATTTTATCATCAGATCATCAACAGAGCCCAGTCAATAATATTTTGTGGATTAAGTATTTCGTTCACAGATTGGTTTTTTTTTCAAAACTTTTATACCTTTTAAACATTTCTGAAGCTTAGGTCCAAATTTTGGCTTCTAGAAGAATCTGTACCAGATCTCATCCAGACCCAAATCCTCCTACAATAGTTGAATATCTTAAGAGCATCCTTAGGAAATATCCTAGATCTAAAAACCCAACTATTAGCAGACCTATCCACAAAGCAAGTTCCATACCTTAAAACCTTAAAGACTTTCAAAATATCTGGTTGCTAATGGGGGACAACAACCAGCCTCAAGACAATTAAAATCATCCACCTAGTGACTCCACAGCTCTCACTAGGACTAAAGACTCCACTGGTAGAAGAATCCAGAGTGGTTGTAAAGATTCAGTGACCCTTTTCTCTGACTAATTAACAAAATGAAAAGGTTAGTGGCAAACCTTTTATCTAGTGTAATTTCAAATCAGTTATTAGAATTTCAGCTTGATGATGATTTCCTAAAAGTTTTATTTCTTATTTTGAAGTTAAGCAAATTTAACCCTGAAGCTAAGAATTTTTTTTTGGAGATGGTGGTTGAAAGATATGAAACTGATATTGAACTCCTAAATTCTCAAATTCAGTCATACAATTTCCGAGATCCTAAAGAATCCTTGGAAATCCCCCCTTCCCATAAGCAAGAGGAAAGTGTACTACCTCTTGACTTACATATTGAGGGTGATTTTTCTTTCAAGTACCAAACTGAAGATGAGATTTCCAGAGTTAATGTTGAAGATGTAACCAACCAACCAGTCATGGAAGGCCTAAAAGCAAAAATTTTACATCATGCCTTTATTGATCCTATAATAGATTACTTGGAGGTTCTGATTGGCTCAAGTTTCCAAACATGGATTCTTTACAAGGATCAAATACATCAGAAGTTGCCACTACATATGATAACTTTGGTTATAAAGACACATAATCAAGTAATATCGTTGTTTCCTCTGACAACCAGTCAGGTTTTCCCCCTGTTTTTGCTACTGCTTAATTGGCTGCACAGGCATTATTGTATTATTTAGAACAACAGAAATTTTCAGTAGATTAGGGTAGATAGATACGTAAAGAAAGATGATCTAAAAAACAATAAGATAAGAAGAAAAAGAAGAAAAGAGGGCAGATATAAAGAAAAGTTAAAGCCCCATACCAAAAAAAGAATGTTTCTGAAAGTGTGCAAGTCCAAATGCCACTACTTTTGAAAAGGAATCCTTGTTCACTCATATAGCCTAATCATGATTGAACAAATTTTGAATTTTTGCTGATAAGTTAGCATATGAAGATTTGCCAAAATTTTTAAACTTGGCTTCTCAATATATTAGGTATAAAAAGATATTGGTTCCAAAGTTCAAATATGAACCAAAGAGAAAAGAGAGGGATGAATGACAAATTCCAGATTATAGCCCTCAGTTTTTAGTTTCATTTTTTGCAAAAATAAAATCTGTGTGCAGCTTATCCAAAATTCCACAGCTCATGACAAATCAAACTGCTTAATCTTGATTGGGTCATGCTTTCAATTTTATGTTGATAAATTAGAGAATGAAAATCTTTCAAATCGTTTAATCTTGAAAGATAAGTAAATTAGGTAGAGAATAAAAGAGCTCATCAGTCTAACCTGAGCCTTTGGCAAATATAAGGGTAGAAATAGATATTTTTTTATTTCAAAAGAAAGATGATGTTAAGGGTTTGCCAATCTAAATGCACCCAAATGAAGAAAAAATGATAGGAAAAGTATGATGGGTAGGGAGATTTGAGTTGAAGCAAAGCATGTTTTTCAGATTTTAAAAGTTATAGCTTCAAAGAACAACACCAAATCAGCAATTGAAGAATGAAAAATCTGCCAAAGTGAAAATCAAGGCACTAATCTACAAAATCAAGATATTTGAACTGTGAGGTTCTTGACACCTCCTAAAGGAGTTTCCCTCCCTAGCTAGAGCCATTTTTATCCTCATGTATTCTACAGTTTCACTAGGTGACTATGTATTTTCTACAATCTGCTGAAGGTAGCATTCCTTGCCTATCATCTATCTTCAGAAATCTCACTGCCTTCATTATCCTCATGAAACCTTTTTCACTATACTTCATCTTTCCTTCTCTAAAATTTCCCTCCTACTCTTTATAAACTTATATCTGGGCTTAATTCTCTCATCCTCTCCATTTTCCCTACCAAAAGCCTCATTTCCTCATTTTCCCCACTAAAAACCCCATAAAACCCCCTCACCGTCATCATTTTCCCTCATTTACACTAAAACAATGTAAAAAGTCCCTTTTTACATTGTTTTAAATATAAAATTATACCATTCGAGACCCTTATTTATATATATTAAAACTCTATTTTAATATAAGAACCCGACCCTTTATAAATATTAAAGCCCTGGTTTTAATGTTTCTAACCCACCGCCTTTGTTAAAAAACTTCGTATTAAAAATTGTTTTTGCTTATTTTATTGACCCTCGAGCCCCACATACATCAAACCCCACATTAAAAATGAAACCCCGCCACCTGTCCGCCCTGGCCCCACTCCCTCTGACTTAACCGTCGCTCCTTTTCACCCGACCACCGTCGATCTACATCTCCCAAGATCTGGCGGCCATGGTCCGATATCACATCATTCTTCGTGCGAGGGTTAACGCTTCCAAAATGTGAGAAATGCACAGTATTCACCCATGTACCCTCCGCCACGCATCGCCCGCTGAATGGAATCACGCGTCATCCCCCAAATCCGCTTACCACTCCTCATCCCATGTGAAAACCACTCCTCCTCCTTCTCACCAAATCTCGATACCGCCATCCAATTCAAAAGTTTCGAAGCCCTGTGGCTTTGGAAAAAAGCCCCGATCCGCTATTAACACCTCCGCAGCGCTCCTAACACTCGAAAACCCAAAACAAACGTATAAAATTCCCTCAACGCAGGTTTTAAAAACTAATTGGTTGTTTTATTGTGCAGGTATCATGGCAGAAATGCGAGAAATGCATTCTTAGGGTCTGAAATGCATTCAATAAGTGATCTGGTTGACGATCCAAAGAATCTTGTTTCATTAGAAGGACCGGAGGTGTAAAATCGAGCATAATCACCAATGAATCATGATCATTGGTGGTTATCCAAGCACTCCAGCAGCAGAAGATGCCCTCCTGTGCAGTAAACACATACATAAATGCAAGAAGAGGAAAGAGAAGATAGTCAAAGGATTGTGACAAAAAAGATCAGTGGATTAAAAGGTAAAATCAAGGATTAAAATATTAAATCAAAGTTAAGGGCACAAACACAGGAAGATCAAGGTCAAATCAAGAAACAGAGATGAATATAAAAAAAAAAAAACAATTAAAAGACAGAGAGGCCGAGAAAAAGTAGATTAGAAGAATTAAAAGGTTAAATCACAAATCAGAGATAAAGGCATAGTTAAAAGAAAAGACAGTAAAGCAGACAGTGAAGACAAAACCAAATTAAAAGTCCTAAACAGAGTTTAAAAGAGAAGATAAAAAAAATATCAACACAAAGGCAGATTCGAATGACTCAACCAAAAGCATTTACTTCTTCAGGGACAAATATGGACACCTACAACATGTTTTCTTTCAATAAATACATCAGAAATTATTACAACAATCAAAGGTATTTCTCAACCACTCAGCAGTTATTGTAAAATTTATTGAAAAATCCTTAAAGTCAAATATTTCCAGAAATTGTCTCAGAAGTTAAGTTAGGAGTTATTATTACAGTGAATCAGTCTCAGATATTTTTCCTTGGGCCTTGCATGGTCTCAAAGGTAAAAAATGAATTAACTTTGTAATAAATAACATCTAAAACCCTAGCTTAGGATCACCTCCTCATTTTTGTAGATAAATACTGCCTGTAAGCTTCATTGTTAGTGTTGGTTGTTTGGTTAGTTTGTGGACTGGTTGGTTGCTTGATCAGTTGATGACTATTAGGCTGGATTTGAGGAAGCTCTGAGTTGCAGTGATCTATTGTACTGGAGTAATGTAACTGTTTTGAACATCAGTAATACAAGCACATTCACAGGATTTTTGAGCTATGTTAATGGTGAAGTTTTCCTTCTTTGTTAATGTTTTCCTTATTTTTTCCATTTTTTCCATTATTTCTCTGATAAAAGAACAAAAAAATTAGATTAGGATATGCTGTCTTGGCACCCTATTTTTGTCTGCATTCTTTATCTCAATGTTTTCTTCTACAAGGTCTGATTGGAGAATTCGTAATTCCTCTTTGGTTCCACCTAGCTTGTTGTCTTGGAAATTATTTAATAGATTCAAGCCAAAGAAGTCTATGGTATGCCATGTCCTTTGGTGTAGCTTGAAATATTGTTTCTTAATACCTTTCTTTGAAGTATACTTAGTAGAGTCCAGCCAGGGAAGTCTATGGTACGCCCTATCCTTTGGTTTTCCTTAAACTGTTGCTTTGAAGGTCTTTAGAGTGTTTGATTAAAGAAGACAGGTCTATCTTGCTCTTTAGTTTCACTCATTGTTATCTTAAATGTTTTCTTTGTCTTAAAGTAATCCTAGGATTGCTAGATTGTTGTCTTAAAGGTTTTCTTATTAAATTTTGGCCAAATAAGTCTATGCTACACCCTGTCCTTTGGTTTGTCTCAAACAGTTACCTAAAAGGATTTTCTTGTTGAAGTAGAGTTAAAGGATTCTTAATTTCCCTTTAGTTTTACTGTTTTCACAAATTACTGTCATTTCATATTCCATCTAATGTAAGAGATCCACTTGATATAGTTAGCTTGCCCTATGAAAACCCTTGCAAAGTTGATGAACAATTAAATCATTTTATGACTCCATAGCCCAATGTATTAATGTTTCTCATGGAATATCTACTCAACTGAAACAATTCATCAATCAATCACACCATTAGTCTATCTATCAACAAATCCAATCAATCAAAACAAACAAGTCCTTAGAACTTCATAACTAGCCTAAAATCAAAGCAGAAGCATAAAGACATATCATTTATAAACTTATATATATAGACAGCCCTCTCTGAGTCTAGGAAGGTTAGGTCCATGGACTCCAAAGTGATTTGATGTGGTTCCCTACAGAGTTTCTTCTTTCCAATATTGAAAATCGCGGGGAGCCAACAGTGTACACAAAATTCCTTTGTCTAGTCTGGAAAAATCAATATGGTTGCAGTAAACATCTTCTCCTTAAGAAATTCAAATATCTTCTAGCAGTCCACGTTCTAACAAAATGAAGTGTCCTTCTTTAGCAAGTTATCCATTGGCGTAGTGATCAATGCATAATCTTGAATAAACTTCCTGTAATACCCTTTGTGCCCCAAAATTGAGTGCAACTGTTTTACATTTGCGGGAACCTCCACATTAAAAATAACAACAATATTTGTTGGATCCACCATCGATCCTTATTGCCAAACAATATGATAGAGCAAGATCCCAAAATGGATGCAAAATATACACTTCTTTAGGTTGAGCAAGATCTGATACTTATGACAAGTATCTAGCATCAAGCGCAAGCTCAACACATGCTTCTTTAATAATCTAAATACAATCCAGTCATCAAAGTATACTTCTAAGGATTTGTGGATGTATTCCTTGAACACGGCTACTACTACGTGCGAGAAGATAGCTAGCACATTCTTCAGACCAAATGGCATGATTGTGTATTGAAAGGATCCCCACTCTGTCGCAAAGGTTATTTTTCTTTTGTCATCTGGTGTGATCCTTATCTGATGGTATCTAGAGAATCCATCAGTGAGTGAGTAGGCCTCCTGCCCACCCACATTGTTGAGTATTTCATCAAAAAATGGAGTTGGGAATGGGTCATGCACGCAAGCATAATTTAATTTTCACAGATCTACATAAATCCTTATTTCTCCCTTGGTCTTCTTGTCTTGAACCACCATAGGGCTTAGCCAATCTGACTCTTCTACTGGTTCAATGATCCATGCAACAACCATTTTCTCCAACTCCTCTTTGACCTTCTGCTTGTATTTGGGATTCAACCTATACGGGCACTGCTTCATGAGTCGTGCATCTGGTTTCAAGGTGATCTTCATTACCTTGAGGTCTCCTACAATCCCCTTTAATTCAGAAAATTTTGTAGGAAACAACTCATTATATTCAGTTAATAGCTCGACAACCTTTCCCACCTTATCATCATCCCAGTAGTCCTCTATCTTTTCTAATTTTGGTTGTTCATCTCAGCCAATATTGACTTGCCTAATCTTCAAATGTTTAGTTACATCAGGTAACTCAACCGTAGGCCTAGAAATTGCGCAATGTCTTTCAAACTCAGGAATAGTAATGTTCCTTAGGTCTTCTTCGTTATCTTTGATTGAAAAATTTTGACATTCAACGATGTCCCCCATCTGTATGTTCCATGCTAGCAAGGTGCATTCAACCAACAACTTTGTGGTGTCAAAGATGACTTCCTGAATATCTTACAGTGCTTCATCAAGGTATTCAAACCCACTTTCCAAACTAAAGTTTAGGATAAAAATTTATGTTAGCGCATTCCATTCAGTATTTCCTTGTCATAGCTTAGTTTCGAGGTACCAGTCAGTAGGCACCTTCCCCAAAGTGTGGACGAATATATGCACCCATTTTGGCTTTGGCTTTTTGCCCCATGCTTTAGTCCATCTAGTCAGATGTTTGCAGGGATCACATTCTCTGGAATAGATCTCTCTATTCTAGTATTCAGATGCTCAAATTGCATACGCATCATGTGGGTGCATTCTTCCCAGCTATCGAAGTTGCCTTTGCTCGTCTCCCACCAATGCGTTGGGGTTGAGTGCAGAGATATATCAAGTGCATGGACCCATTGTGCTTATGGAACAATTTTTTCAAATTCTTCTAAAAATATATTAACATTACTCATGCCATCATAATAAGGCAAATCTAGTACCTCTGAGGATATGCACCATAGATATTTTGTCACCCAATTGCAGCATAACGGAGATACTTCATGCAAACAGTTTTTCCTTTTTTCCATCTCCTCATATGACTATGAAAAACATGAACTATCATTCTCCCAATTAAGCCAACCATCTATTGTTGGGTTGATCCAGTCTTTATCCCGCGTAGTTAACTTATAAATATGATCAACATCATCGTCTCCGTGCACCTACTCAGTATATCTTTCTCCTTCTGCAGGGTCCAGAAGGACCACAACCCTGGTTCCATTACTTTCAAACACCATACTTATATGCTTGAGTTTAATGATGTCGTCCATATCGATAGCCCAATGTAGACCTAACAACATAGGGTATGGGTGTGTATCATCAACAATTTGGATATCTTCAAAGTTTGCGAGCACCCAAACTCCTTCAATATCCACCACTAACTGAAAGAGTATTCCTAATGGGATAATATTTTTTGATTCGCCATGCGTATTTGAATAGTGGACCACTCCAACTTAGGTTCTCCCATTCGCTGCCAAGTCTGCTTTGGTAAGATGTTTGCATCAACCCTAAATACAAGATAACTCGATCCATTTCATATGCACTAATCTGAGTAGTCAAGCGAATTTCCCATCCAGTTCTTATTTTATTCTTATAAATCTTAATGAGAACCTTACTCTCCATCAGGGGATGTTATTTTATCTACGCAGATTTCTATTAATGCTTGGAGGTTCTTGACTGCCTTCTTATTGTGCAACAATTTAATACAAGTCTGCACGAAGGGCTTTAGTTCCACATCTCCTTCAACCACGTCCATAGGCTTGCTTGATTCTTTAGATGTTGATGCGCCCATCTCTGCGAAATCATTCTTCGCTTCTACAAATTTTTCCTTTTCCCTCTGTAAGTTGAATCCTTCCTTCTTTTCAGGTGCCTTTCGGATCTAGAGATCAGTACCAAGCTTTTTCCTTTGTCTTCACCAGTTGTTGCACCACTCCCAGTAACAATATTCACACTCAGTTCTTCTTCTCGAAGCTTAGCTCTTACCATCTGAATATTTTGAGTGGGAGTCTGCGGTTTCTTTTCCTGCATTCTTGTAATAAATGCAGGGAAATATTTAATAACATGATCAAATTATCTACAATACCTGCAGGATTTTTGTGTTCGTTTTCGACAATCGTGCGCGTGATGGCCAACGTATCCACAGTTATATCAAATGACATGTCCCCTTCCTCAACTAGCTCCTCCTCCTCTTCCTAGGCCTTTGCCTTGGAATCCATCATGTCCAGATGGAGATGCAGGTGACCCAGGTTCCTGTCTTTCTGCCTGCATCCTATATAGACCAGCTTGATCAATCATCAAATCAAAACTATGATAATTCTACTCATCATGTCCCACTGATAGGTAAAATTTTTAGAAATTTTGCTTAAGCTTTGGGACATATTTACCAATCCTAAGGCAAAAGTTTGTTAAGTGCAAACAAATTACTTAATAATTGCACACCATAATGTGAGGGTGCCACTTGGTCTTGTCGTGCTCTTAATCAAACTTCGTCCTTCGGCTATTAGATATTCATTGTATATAGGACACTAATATTTATGATGCCCTTCAAAATTACAACGCATACACCATACACCTGCACATACATCCTTCCCTTTATCTTGGCGCAATATTTTTATCTCTAAGTGTATTGCAGCTAGTTGGTTTTATATCTGCTAAGCCCTAGCATGTGTAGCTAGTACAGGTGAGTCTTCTAACTTCATTGCAATCTCCACAAATTCAACCTACATTGAAATATTTTGTTGATTTATGGACTAGTGCAGATATCGTAGCAGCATGGCAATGAACCATTCTTTATGCTATGTGTCATCAATAGTAAATCCTCTATATCTGATGGTGCGCTTCAACTATTGATCTGCCTCTCATACAGATTCATTCACTTCTTGGTGGATTTCCTCTAACTTAGTCACACATTGAGAAAACGATTTTGACTTTTTGAATTGTTCCTTCAATGTTATAATATCCCAAAATCGGGAAATTCTACACTATCGGGAATATCTTAAGATATTCCAAATGTGGAGCAATAGCAATATGTAAACATATCAATGGAGTAGCAGTGACAACTCAACTCATAAAAATGTTAGAAAGATCCATAGCCATCTTATTAAGTTATAGCAGCAACAAATGAATACAATATCTTGAGGAAAACGTTACTCAAGATAGGCAATGCTCAGCCTCAAGAAACAAGTACATAAATCATGACAAAGCACTGCTACACAAGTGTACCCAAGTTATGACTGTGCAGTTTTAGAAGAGCAACTGCATGCTAGGATATGTAAAATACATAGATATAAAAATATATGGCCCATACAACATTGGGAGTGAAGATCTCAGCTCCCAAAGACTACCTCAAGTCAATATTGGAAGGATTGGCTGTAATATACCAAATCTGCAAAATGTCAGAGTTGCTGGGTAGCAGCAGCAACTCAAGAACTGGAAACAAGTGGAGAAGGCTAAAGATGCTGCATCTGATGAAAATACCTCCTCCAATGGATCTCTCAAGTGAAAGTTTGATCCTATCACTGAGGATCTCACCCTCCAAACAATCTGCAAAAGCCCCAATGCAATTTATCACTAGAAATAACACAGTCACTAAAGGAAACTGTGTTGTAGGGGAAAGGGAATGAGTTGGCCCAACGCCAAGATCTACAATAAGCTCCAACGGCTTCCAAACTGATCACTCAAAGGAAAGAGAGACTCCTCCGCTGAGAAACAAGTGATGGAAGTGGTGTTGTGAACCCTCACTACAACACCCTGCAACACAACATTATTCTACTGTAGAAATAACATTGTACTGGAGGAGGATGCTTGGCCTCAAGCCTGGATGTGAGGAAAATCAATACAACTCCTCCAAGATATTCCTCAAGAAATGAGGAGGATTCCTAAACAGGAAATCCTTGTGCTAAGAAGCACTACAACTCTACTAAATAGCAGGAGATTGCACAAGTCTGAACAAACCAAGAAATCAATAATACATATCATGAATAACAATGGTTGCCTTGCCCTCATTTTAAACAAGTGAAAGCACTCTCTCCATGGGTCCCACTCATTAGGGTTTCCTCCACCAAATATCCCTCTTCCCATTCATACTGTGTTGTCTATCAAAGTACTCTCCACCTCCTATCCTATCATTGTTGACTTGGTCAAACTGGACCTTGTCTCCATGCAAATGTCCCTTTTCACACGTAGGGTGTGAAATCTAGCTCTTATGAATATTCCCTTTCACATTTGAGGGATTTTATTCATGTTTTAATGTGCATGGGCTTCCTTACCCAATTATTTAGCTGCAAGGTGATAAAAACAAAACTTTAATATTCCATTTAGTTGTGGGCTAAAATGGGAATATTACATTCCTCCCCTCCCAAATGTTTCTTGTCCTCAAGAAACTGCAAGGATAGAACTGGAAAGTCTCCACCCAAGGCATGGAGTCTGAAATGTGTTGAGGAACATCTTCCTCATGTGTATCCTCCATCCCTCAAGCAATCATCCATATAAAGTGAGTTGCCTCCCAACATGGAAAATCCTGAAAATGCTTCTCCACCTTGAGCTCATGCAATGTAGGTGGGCTGAAAATCTGAACATGGTAGACATAGAAGCCTACCCCATGCTATCCTCCTCTCCACTTATGATAAGTGTAGAGAAAATGTTGATCCTGGGCTGCAAAATAATTTCCCTCAAGTGGCAAGATGAGGACTAGATCTTCAAGGATCCCTCCTCCAACGCTGCAAATCATGTTGGCCCAAATCATCTCATATATGATGAGTTGGAAGTCACCATCATATGGCATCCCATCAATCACATGGCTCACCTCAAATGGGAACAAGTGTTTTGTTGTAGTGGCCACATACTCTCTCATGCTCCCATTAGAACATGCAATGCAAATAGTGTGGGAGATCTCTCCCCCAAGGGACACACCCAACCAATGTGCCATCCCCCCAATCATGCCCTCAACAAATATGAATACAACAGCAACATAAGGAACCATAATAAGAACCATGCTTGCTGCCATGTGTAGCAAGGGAGAAGGACAATTGTCCCTCAAGTGTAACCAATGCATTTTGGCCCTCAACTGCAAAAGAGTTTGAAAAAAAGTGTGATTTCTCAACCACTTGCTTGTTGTCCCAATCTCCTCATATGTTTGGAGAAAGTGAATGATGTATGGTTCAAAGTGAGCATGCTCTCCAAAATACATCTCCTCCCCAAGTCCTCCTAGGGATTGGTCACCATCACTGCTCATGGCCTCAAGTAGACCCTAAGGTCTCGAAAAAATAATGCCCCTCCTTGGAGAAACATCCTGCACATGTATGGTTAAGGGATGCATGGATACATTATACAATTTATTATGCAAACAAACAATACCCTTACCATAATTCTTGCTCATGCAAATGGAGTGGCTCATAAATGAGTCTCCTCTCATCCTTAAAGAGAAAAGTGGTGGTTGTGCTAACTCTTCCAAAGAGTTATGTATCTCCACATGATCCATGCATCTCCTCATATGCTGATATATCTCCTCCTCAAGCCCCTTCCAAAAATACCTCTCCATGATGGTGTGGTATGCTTTCAAAGAACAAGTGTGGCTGAAAAGGAAATCCTCATGAGTTGTTTATAGCAACTCCTCCTTGAGCTTGGAAGCTCTAGATAAGAATATCCTACCATGATAGTAGATGACCCCATCTCTGACTGAATATCCCTCCTCATGCAATTGGTCATCCAATATCATACAAGTGAAAATATCCTTGGAATACTCCACCAACAGCTGGGAGTTCCAATATGGATCTATCCTCCATAGTGACAGCGTTGGTGATCTCTCATGAAGAACATCTATCATATGGTCATCCTCCTCTTTTAAATCCCCCATGCCAAAGATGCAAGTTGGAAGGTTGTTATCCTTCCTTTGTTGCTTCTGCCACAACGCAGAATCTGAACTGAGAGTTGGTAAAGATGATGTTGAGAGAATGCCTCTCCCCTCCTTGAGTCTACCCAAGACCCTCAGCGCTATAAAATGACCTCCCAAGGTCTCCACTCCTCTGAAATCAATTAATGATGCCTCACAATGTGAAGCATCTCTCATCATCTACTAATCTGGTGGCCTCCTTGGTGAAATGTCTCCATGCAATGAGACATCATCATCAAGAGTAGACTGCATACATGAATGGACAGACTTGTCCCTGCTCTCACTGCGCAATATAGTCTCCCTCTTAGGTGTATCAACCTTATGAAATAGACAGGGATGTGTGCTCCTCATCACATGATGCTGGTCATCCTCCCTATCTTCTCCTTGTATCTCCATGGTTCCACACCTCATCATCAATGGCACCACTAGATGTAGAACATGAGTTGTGCCTTGATCTCCACATGTGAGATCCTGGGGAATTTCTTGCAATGATACAAGAACCCCTCTAGTTGGAGCAAGGGCTCCTCCTTCCTCTGCATGAGGTGCTAGTTCAACTCCAAATCTGACAGCATTGTTTCCCTCCTTCTCATCAACATGTATGGGAAACCTCTCAAGAATTGGATCCTCTCTTGGAGAAGAGATCTCCATGCCCTCTTGTTCAGGAATATGAGATAGAGGCTCTGCCTCTAACAAAGTATGCTACAAGATTTCAGTCTCCTACATGGGTTTCTGAAAATTTTTTGAGTCTATGGTTCTCGCTATCACATGCAAGGGTTCTGTTTGTCTAAGTTTGTTTGTCTCGTCCACATGTGTTTCAGAATTCTTCTTACCAAATCTTTCCACCAAAGTTTTAATAAAAATTTCATAGGAAGAAGTATTTTCATTTTTTAAAGTAAAGGACTCAAATAACCACAATGAATAGACCTTACCTCCAAAGTACAACGTTGCTACTCTGATAGCTTCATCTTCATAAATTTGATGTTGCTGCAAAAAGGTGTCTAGCTCTTCCACCCAAGCCCTGGTTGAACATGTAGGGGAACCATCAAAGGTAGATAGAAGAAAAATATCCACATTATGCTTCTTTCTCCTCCTCACCTTGACCTTGCAAAACTCCGGGAAAGTGATATGATCTCTAAACTTTTGAGTTTGAGATTCATGTTCATGCAAGAAACCACTAAGAGTTCCCCTCTTAGGCATTCCTTCTTCCTCCCTCTCTCTCATAGCAAAACTGGACATGAGACTGTGTTGTACATCATAGGGTGTGGCTACATGCTCACACTCCCCATAAGAAAATCTAGAGTTTGACTCAGTTTCAAACCCTCTTGGAGATCCTGTACATATCTCCCTCCGTATCTTCTTAAAATCTTCATGGATGCTCTGTACAGATATTGGAAGAAGCTTTGTAAGATTATCTTCCCTTTTCTCTCCACATAATGGAGTCTTCATCTTCTCTTTTCTTGATAGCATCAAGGCTAAGATCCACAGGCTGAACCAAGATTATGCTTTGATACCACTGTAATATCCCAAAATTGGGAAATTCTACATTATCGGGAATATCTTAAGATATTCCAAATGTGGAGCAACAGTAATATGTAAACATATCAATGGAATAGCAGTGACAATTTAACTCATAGAAATGTGAGAAAGATCCATAGCCATCTTATTAAGTTATAGCAGCAAAAAATGAATACAAGATCTTGAGGAAAATGTTACTCAAGATAGGCAATGCTCAGCCTCAAGAAACAGGTACATAAATCATGACAAAGCACTGCTACACAAGTGTACCCAAGCTATGACTACGCAGTTTTATAAGAGAAATTGCATGCTAGCATATGTGAAATACATAGATATACAAATATATGGCCCATACAACATTGGGAGTGAAGATCTCAGCTCCCAAAGACTACCTCAAGTCAATCGTGGAAGGATTGGTTGTAATATACCAAATCTGCAAAATGTCGGAGTTGTTGGGTAGCAGCAGCAACTCAAGAACTGGAAACAAGTGGAGAAGGCTGAAGATGTTGCATCTAATAAAAATACCTCCTCCAATGGATCTCTCAAGTGAAAGGTTGATCTTATCACTGAGGAT
>CM076579.1:1622454814-1622668950 GCA_034641835.2 Pinus albicaulis
AGTCTGCTCAAGAAGAGGCCCTGATTGCTGAACCGATCAACTGGCTACCTCCCTATGTTCGGCCTCGCAGACCCTCGACAAGCACACGTAAGAATCTCGATGGCCTGCGCACCTATCTGCAAATGGCACTGACTCCGGGTGAGGTCCCCATCATTGGAGAACCCTTTGGCAAGCTCCACAAGGTAAAATTCGATGACCATGACCTAGCCAATTTGGAGGCCTTAGTTGGCACCAGAGCTATATCTTGAAAGGGTATTGGAAGACGACAGGCTGAATATAGTCCCCATGCCATGGGCACGAGGGTTGGCTGGTTCTGGGCTATTAAACCTATTGCGGATGCCTCACTTTGGCCACTGCAATATCACTGACCAACTTGTGCACCAACTGCTTGCCCTGGTCCATGATGGCAGCATATGGATCCAGGATCGTATCCCCATTGACGCCGCGCTTATTCACTGTATCACTGGTCTTCAAATGAAGAGGCCGAACCCTATGGACCAGGTCGGCAAAAAGTATGAGCAAAAGATCGCCGATAAGGTGCACAAGGACTACCACGTGGACCAGAACACTAGGGGGTTCATGATCAGCACCATCAGCGACCTTGATGCGCAAATGGGTACCTTGTTCCTGGCATGCAAGATGATGCAAAAATGCCAGGCTGCCACCGTCCCTGCGTATGTAATTCAGTTGGTTGGCCGCTGCGAAAAGGGGGTCTGCTACAATTGGTCCGAGTTCTTGTGCAACGAATTTCTGGAGAATGTATGCGAAGCCCAGGATCATGGACGAGCATTCTGCTACTTCTCATCGCGTTGGTCACATGGGAAGCCCCTGAAGAGTCGGTCCTCCCTGAGCTCACGCCAGATATGTGCGAGGGGGCGCGATATGCGAATTTGTGAGACTCAAAGGATGCGCAGCATATTGAGGACAATCAAGTATTTTGGGTCCTCTTTCAGAGCGGGCTTGCAGCAGCAATCAATTCCCGGCCGCGCTTGTCGCCAACAATTTATGATAAGTACAAAAGCATCGCAACATTTCAAGTTACCATGCATAATGTACAAATCAGAGGCTGCAAGGATCCAGCATGGGTCTCACTCCCATACATGGTTGCTGATGAGGACATTGACCGCCTAATTGCGACTTGGCCTCCACACTGAAAGCTTGGCTTCAAATCAGGTACGAAGGACACTGCTGGGACGAGCACCACGAAGGTCACCCCGCCGAACACCACCAAAGAAACCGGAGGACAGGGTAAGGGTACTGGGAAGGAAGTGGACCTGGGCTCGCAGAATGTTCATAGCAGGGCACAAGTACTAGGAAGAGCGCGGAACCAGCATCGCAAAAGGGTTCGCAGCAGGGCAAGAGTACTAGGAAGGGCGCGGAACCAGCATCGCAGAAGGATTCGCAACAGAATCTGGGTACAAAAGGTCTGGATGCGGGAGGAGCTGACTCGCCTCGAGGTACGAAGCGAACTGGTGACCCTGTTTAAAGGGCCATTGAAGAAGCAACGAGCTCAATGGCCGAAACGTGACACAGGAGTTACGCCGACAAAAGAGGACCTAGAGCAGATCGCAAATGCGATCACCTTGGCTACAGAAGACAAATGGTTGGCTCTGGAAGAACAGCAGAAAGCCACGGTCGATACACTTCAGGTTGAGCTCCAGGCTCTGCAGCTCAGGATTGATACCTTGCAAACAAGTATGATTCAGGCAAGGTCAACCCCAGCAACAAGCAGCGCAGTAATCAGTATGCCAGAAAGCTGCCTCTGCCCTCTCCCGGGCGCAGCCCTTATGCTGAGTCCACCCGACTTAGGAGCGCAAGTCCAGGCCTATGCAGAGGTACAGTTGGATCTCGCCCACCTGCGGCATGAACCGTTGCAGATCCTTCATGCGTCCCTGTTCGAAGAGATTCAACACATAGACCATCAAGTGCACCAGCAGCTCAGTACAGCTAAGAAGACAATTGAAGAAAAAACTGCTGAGGTGTCCCAAGCACAGGTTGCATGTACCCTCGCCGCCGCGCAGCAGACAGAGTTGGAGCACCTAATTAGTAGGCTCTGCGCAGACATCACCGAAGATATCTCGGCGTCTGCCACCCCCCAGGCCAAGATTGAGGGGCTTGTGGCAACGCTAAAAGCTTCAAGGACCGAGATCCAGGCAGTCAGGACAGAAATGGAACAACAGATTGCGGCCTCGTAGGCCAAAATGCAGCCGAAAACGCCACCTGAGGTAAGAGACCAGCGAGTTGTGCTGGTTATAGAGGCCACTAATGTCATTACAAGTCATATTGCTTAGGGTGCAAAACTGTTGGACACAGCTATGCAGTTATGGACCAAAGTGTAGCGCGACCCTCTCTTGCGCAAAATCAATCAAGAACTGCGCCAGAAGGAAGAAGAGTTTGAGCAGCTGGAAGCCACCATGCCTACTCTGATCCCTGCTCAACGACTGGCACGACTACGTACCAGCCACAACCTTAGAGATGACATTGAAGAGCTCCGCCAAAAAAAGAAGGCTCTCAGTGACCACTTTAAGCCTTAGGCCGATGAAGCCCTCAAGCTCTCTCAGGACGTCGATATCACAGTGAAGTAACTGAAGCAGACTTTGGAGAGCGTCACTGCTGCTACAGAAGGCCCAACTTCACAGAAATTGGAGGATATTGCGCAGAACGCTGCTGCACAAAGTGAAGGCGTGCTGCCCGAGCTGGTTGATGCAATCGGGATGCTGCAAGCGAAGGTGGAGAACCCACGGCCATACTGACTCGGGACGAGTCAACAGATTGTGTTGGGGGCCTGTTGGAGCGGGGCTCCCTAAGCTACGAATTTTGTATATTTTGGTATTAATTAGTCCCGCGTAGGGGTTTTGGGGCGGGTCAAAGCCCCCAATGTTTTGTAATGGGTCAAAGGGTAGACCTAGGGAGGGTAGCCCTAAGGTCATAGGATAGCTTAGGCCATGTCGATATAAATAGATGGATAGTTTGAGTCTAAAGATAGGCATGAATTAAGACTGATGCTATGTGCGAACTGTTAGATTTGTTTTGGGCTGTTTTGGATAAGGACTCTTGCTGGCTGTGTGCGCGGAGATCCTCAGTCCTGCTGTGTGCGGACCCTGCTAGGCTGTGCGTGGGCTGGTTTTTGTTGTGACTAGGTTTTGGGATGCTAATGTATGCAGAATATAGTTGAAGTATCTTTGTGCTATCTGAATCTATTGTGTTTACTGTTGATGCGAATCTATGGTATCTGTTTAAGCCGCGAATACATCTGTGCAATCTGTTTGTGCTGCAAATGTATCTATAGCTGTGTTTATAATATTATGTGTTGGTAATTGTTGATGCGCACGTGAATGCGAAGGTACTGATTAGATCTGTGAATGTTAATAGCTCTGTTATGGTTAATAACTGATTTTACTGTTAAAAGCCTGAGAATAGACTTGCTCTGTACGAATCCGATAAGTTTTGAACGCAGATCTACCTTGCTTACCTACTTTCTCCCAGGGTGCGGAACCCTGGTTCCAGCACCCTCCCATACTACTTTGGGTGAGACCTTGGCCTGCGAAAGTAGGTCATTGCCGAAATAGCCAGTAGTATAGGGGTTTGTTGGCAAACCTTAACCTCCGAACCTGGGTCGGGACCCCTCAAGCCAACAGAAACTGACAGAAGAGATCTTGTGAGACAAACCTCACTCCTCCACGAGAACCAGACACTGATTTGCACCAAGACTGGACTGCCCTGTGCTGCCTCTTCCTAGTGACTGCGTCACTCTGTGCAGTGTCTGCATCGCAACGATGGCTGCCCTCAGCCTCTGCGTTGGTCTCTTTGCTGGCTGGAAACTGAGATCTTCTGGCCTACGGAAAATCTCTTCGGGATCTGGGACTAGCCCAACACTGTCTCCACAACTGGAAAATGACTTCCCTTTACCCTCCGCGTGGTGACTGCGTAAGCACTGGGTCACTGGCTCTATGCTGCTACTGTGGCTCTCTCTGTCTCTGCTACTATGTACTCTCCAGCTCAGGATTCCTTCCAACTGGAATTACTGTCCCTCTCTGCAAAAGATCTCACGATCATATTTTCTTCCTCACCACTGCTCACTAAAGAAATCGATCTCTGATCTCCGCCAAAAATGTGTTTTCCAAATGACCCTTCAAGCCATTCATATAGTCTTCTCATTGAGACTTCATCAGCCCAGTTTAGATCGCTAATCAGCGGCTAAGATTAACTTTTGACTTGATCCATTTGTTCTACATCATTCTCACTCATATTATATTAATTCACTTTAATTATTTTATTTTCCTAAGTTTAGACCTAGGGTCCCTTTAAAAATAATTAATTATTTCTATAGAATACAATTCGAGTGAACTTTCACCAAACGATTTATGGGTTATATGGAATACATGTGTCTAAGTCTCTCCACAAAATTTGAGACTTAGAGCACATTCGATGCTACCCAAAATCAACACTGTTGGCTAGAAAGATGCTTCTTCGGCACTATGGGACTCCTTCCCGGTCTCTGGGACTGAAGACGTCTTTCCCTCTCAGCAAATCGAACTTGCCTCTAGAATATGCTGCGTAGTCCCTGCATTAGCTTCTCTGTGACTCTTCTGCCCCTCTGCAAATGCACTCGCTGGAACTGGAATCACTTCCTCCAGCCTCACTGTCTCTGCTTCGATCTCTGGCTCTCTCTGACAACTCACTGCTGCTACTCTAGAAATCAATCTGCCAATAAATCAAACTGTTCAAGTGTCTTCTCCATCACCACATCGACCTCCTCTTATAATCTTTTGTTGGAGCACCATCAGCGAAGATTAAAACATAATCGGTGGCTATGATCATCTCTGGATCGATCCGTGTCAGTTTCTAGACTATTCTCGCCTTGACTTAATTAATATTGATTAATTAACATGTTTTCCTAAGTTTAGACTTCTGAAACATTAAAAAATTAGGTAATAATCTAATTAAGTCACTTCTACGTGGAATTTCCAAAAACAATTTCTGGGTTCTGGAGATCTCATGTATTCTAGCCTCTCCACAAATTTTCGTGGCCAGAACACATTTGATGTTACAAAAAACTAACAACCAATTGTCAGTTGAACCCAAAGATGGGAAGTGGAATATGGGGCTCATAATGTAAGATGGTAAGTGGTAAGTATGGAACAGGGAGAGATGGACTACATTATCTCAATTGAGGTTTCCTAAGTAGTGCCCTTTCTATACCCATTGGGCCATTAGGGGAGGTTCCATTGGACTAGGATGAAAGATCAACCCTCCAGTTAAGGTGAGGGAACAAGATGACAGTCAAAACCCCTCTTCCTTCAAGGTTGCCCCATAATCCATGATTCCATGTCAAATGCCCAAAATACAAACAAGCATAAACACCCGATTCCAAAATGAATAAAGTACCTTTTGATCGAAAGCCCGCCTTCCAACATGTGCTCTTGCCAAATGGGCAAGGAAACAAATAACTAATGCAAGTGGCAGAGATATGAATAGCACAATGTCATCAGCTACTAGTGGATATCAAGGGTTGCTGGCTGTTGGCGGGAAGAGACAGTAGGAGAAAATTTTATCCTATGGGGTCACCCACTTTTGATGGGTAACAAGGACAACCCTTATTGCATGTACATTTACACCATTACATATACATTTGCACCCATATATGCCGCCCTTTGGGGTCATATATGGGGTCATACATTTTCCCTGTATTTAGAGAGTGGAAACACATATCAATAGACCTACATAAACTGGGTTTGTCCATGGAAGATTCATTTTCAATATAGTTATCACCATTTTCTTAACTATGAAATGTGCAAGAGAATCAAAGCAGGATTCTCTGTCACTTAGAATTTATCTTGGTAAAGCTTATAATTTGATAGAGTAGGGCATTATCTTGGATATTCTACAGTGGTTGGTATTTCGCTCTCAATTTATGGGAATAGTCAGAATTCTATTTTCAGAGCCTTCAACTCTGGTCTCAATTAATGGAACACTTTCTGATCGCATTGTGTTACACTGCATTATTAGACAGGGTTTGAACATTGAACCTTTGCCCCCTAAATATATGTATTGGGTGCTTATGTGCTTTGGTACCTCCTTAAATTAGCAAATAGTTGGGGTCACATTGATGGGATAAAGATCACAGGAGGCAGGGAAGTAATCAATAAACATTTTGCTGATGATTGTCTATTGTCCGTTTGTCTTGACATCAGCTCAATGGTATCCCCCTTGGCTTGTTTGGACACCTTTTTTGTGGCCTCAAGGGTTGTGGTGAGTAAGAATAACTCTGAATTTTAACCCGTGGATGTTGAGGACCACCAAGGTTGGATCCCTCACATGCCTGGAAAGATACTCGAACTAGGGAAATTATGACGTGCATTGGAATCCTATTGGGTATTGTAATTTTAACTTTCTCCCTCCTCCATGTGGGATTGGTGCCTACAAAATCTCCAATTATCAATCAAGGCTTCAACACTGGCAATTCACAGCCTGTGCTATGAATGGTTCTATTAGTTCTGCCCCTGCTTTCCAAAAGTTATGGCCGGGTTAGGTATGTACCCGGATCAAAGCCAAAGGTTATTTGTCCAAAATGTTATAAATATATCTCTGTGCGTATTCAAACTTTATTGCAGCGCTGGCAGGAAATAGGTAATTATTCTATTTGTACATATTTTTTTAATTATAATATACGTAGCATTTTCTCCAAATACTTTTTCAAAAAGATGCAACTTTGCATGAAACCAATTACAGCGAGAAGGAACTCACGTTTGATCTTTCCAGATCTGATCTTGCTTCAAACAGGGTAGAATAAGAGTTGCGTTTATTATTTTTGCCACCGCCACAGCATTGCAAATCTGGAAAGAATCAAAAAATGCTTGTCTGAGATAAATAAATGATAGTGTTATACTTCACAATGTTTTTGGAATGCCTGCATTAATTCAAGTTTAACCAGGAATATAAATTACGCATCTCAGCAGTAAAGCATAGAAAGATAATAACTCTTGGAATATAATGATATAAGAGCAGACCCCCACATATATTCACAGCACAAGAAACAAAAAGTAGAAAAATTTTAGATGTGATATTCTGCAAACTTCATTTTTTTGCATGGAATAGAGTTCACACCGCAACACGCTGCTGATTCAATCCACCCTCAGCGTGGATGAGAATATATCCGTTTGTTTCATTCTCAGATGGAAGATCTGTCAATCAAGTAAATAATATAAAACATAAATATATCTTCTACACAACCAAGCAAATAAATGAAACAAGAAATTATGGCAGACCGCAATAAGTATAGTGCCATGGACCATTGTTGAGGTGTCAAACTCCACTGAAGCTAAACTATCTGCAAGACCAGCTTTTCAGTATTCAAGAGAGACAAAAGTAAAAAGATACTGTGGACTACAAGAACACTGAAGTACAAGATCAATGTAGCTTTTAGAAGTCATCATTATCCAATAAGAAATCTTGACAATTCATCTAACTTCAGAAAAGAAGACAATTTGGTGACTCTTGAAATCTAGGAACACAAGAAACTTCCCTTATGATGGCAGCACAGATTTTTTTTCTTGTATTCTGCAAAAAAATATTTCAGTGTACCCAAACAATAGCGGTGTAGTTAGTTTTATCATCCTGATATAGATTCCTGAGCTAATACTACAGAAAATTATACTAGGTGTTACACCTTAGATTCTCTGCATTATACCCTGTTACCACTCAAACTAGCCAGGAACCTAAAATGGAATTTTAAAGCGACAACTGCTAGGTCAAGGGCAACAATGGAGACTTAGCCCATTATCACCTCAGCTAAGGCTCCCTACTCTTTATGGATTTTCACCGATGGGAGGAGACCCTGTATATAGAGAGTTACTTATGAAATATAGATAAGCAAATGGACATAAAGTGACCTCATGATTCTTTCCTAGAAGAGAGTCAAGAATGGGGCTTGCTTGCTCCTTAAGCAAGGTACAAGGCTTTCTAGGAGGAGGTGAGGATTTAAGGGCTAGGTTAAAGAAGTGTGACTTGTGAAGGAACTTCCCAATCTCTAAAATCCTTGCAAAACTTGGATTGCCGAGTTGTCTTCGAAGATTTCTCTCTGATGAGAAATGGAACCACACGGGACCAAGTGAACCCAGCCTTGGTTAAAAGGAGGGAGTTTAGCAACCAATGATGATCTTAACCTAAACAAGGAGGGAAAGAGGATCAAAGAAAGAATTTCCACTTAAAGGTGCACAAATGATCCTATGAGGTACTAGCCTAGGGAAACCCAGGGCAAAGTTTGGTTTGAGGGCTAGGGCTTGATATATATCACAATCCCACTTTCGAAATTTCTTCAAATTTGGAGGAGACATTTGTAGAAATTTCTGAACCTTGATTCTTATGCAGAAATTATTTTTGTTAATCCGAATAAGCTTCTCCTACTTATGCAAGTTATCAACTGAATAAATTCAAGTTAACATCAAAGCAAAACACATAACAGATCTCTACCAATTCAGATCTAGAATAAGCACATGCACACATAGAAAAAGTGACACAGTTATTTCTAGACAAACTGTCCCCGGAAAAACCCAATGTGGGAAAACCGGTCTCTGGCTACTGGAGGGCTCTATTATTAAGAATATTTCTGAATACACAACTCTAGGTTCCAAATCTAGAAAACCCTACAGAGAAATCTCTAGATTTGCAGCACCTGGCTGATCTAAGACCAACAATACTGACTGATCTACACCCTCAAACAGGATTTATAGAACTCAGCCAGATCTAGGCCTAGAAACCCCAAATCTTCCCCTGAAAGACACTGCGTCAGCCTCTGAAGGACTCCAAATGCTCAACGCTGTCACTGGAAGGCACTGCGTTACCCCAAACTGGGTGACGCAGTCACTACGCTGCCCCTAAGGGTCTCTACATAACCCCTGAAGGGTTTCCTGAAAAACACACTGTCCTTGCTGCTACTGCTACTGCTGCCTTCCTCTGCGCTGTCTTTCCTGATCTCTTCTCTGCTTCTTGTGTATTCTAGACCCCGAGATCAGATCATCCCCTTGGTCTAAATTCCCCTCTCTACACCTGAAACACTTCTGAGAATTCTTAGCAACCCCGCCCTAGAATCTCAACTTAACTTCAGTGCTCTGCCTCTGTGTGTCTTTACAAATGACCCCAAGCCTTTCCTTTATACTTTTCTCGTTGACAAATCAACGGCCATGATCAAATCTTGAATCAATGGCTAAGATTAAAAGAAAGCTTGATCCGTGTGACTTAAGACAATTAGATCACATGTTTAATTAAATTCACTTTAATTATTTTATTTTCCTAAGTTTTAACTTAGGAAATACATTAAAATAATTAATTAATTTAATATCTCCTAAACTAGATGAAATTTCCCAAATCCATTTATGGGTCTTGTAGATCAAGTGTACCTAGTCCCTCCACTCCATAATTTGGGAGCTAGAGCACAAGCGATACTACCCCAAATACAAAAAATCTCAACACTCCCTCTTAGCATCAAGGGTGTGCTCTAGCAATACATCACACTTATGCATTACATGATTTTGGGCACTGGTTCTGTGCTGCTGAAGCTTGGCCTCCTGCCACTCGACTTTGCACTACTGCTGCCATTCTGTACTGCTGCCCATGACTCTGCCACTGCCACTACAACCACTGTACTGCAACTCCCTCTCAATATGCTGCATTTATGTTGCTCATAGCACTGCCACTACTAATCTGCTGCATTGCAACTTTAGTTGTTGAGAAAAACAACTGAATCTCTTGCCCAATCTTTGACAAACAAGTCAAATGGGCTACATCCTCATCACTAAAGCTCCATAGGCTACAGATCTATGCTGGCATCAAAAGAACGATGCACAGCTACTGCTCTGCCAGCATAATCAGACTCCCTCTGCACTACTTAAGTCACATCAGCTCCTTGTTATGAATATTTTATTAATTATTAGTTAGATTAGTTATCTTAGGTTATTAACTGAAAAGGCATGATCAAAGATCATGCCTCTTCGCCAAGGGACACCTTGAGGCTATATTTAAAGCCTAGGCGATCCCTCATTGAAATCATCTCTTATCTTCATCATTAATAATATATATTTATCAAGTTTACCAGAGTTTTTACACTCCATTGGTATCGGAGCCATCGCTCTTCGGGATCTGTGTGATCACCCAGGAATTACAGAATTCCAGAATTGCAATCCAGATTGCAGATTTTTTATCACTGCTAGTGGCAGCAATTGTTTAAAAATTTTTACCCAACCCCTTTTGGTCTCTCACTCCCTCTCTGCCTTTGCTCACCAAACCGATCCCAACCCTCTCACATAAATTTTTTTTTTAAAAACAGTCAACGCATTACACCCTCCCCGTCTCTCACATTACGCCCTCCCCGTAATACTCAATTTGGTGGTTATACACAGAGAAGAGTATTACAGTTCACAACTCGTGAACTTAAAAGAAAGGAAGCATAAATTAAGGAGAAAGGGTCTACGGATGAATGTTTCTGAGTTTTAAATCAGATATTTGACACCTCCAGGCAGCTTATCCACTGTAATAGTTTCAGACCACTTCATATTTCAGACCTGTTTCTACTTGGATCTGTTTTTGTGGCTTGGGGCATATACACAGCAGCTTGGAATCCCTTCCTGTAGCTCTGATCACTCCACAAACCCGTGCTATCTTAACTTCGGACCTGCCGTGACTCGAAACAGTGGTACAGTCTTATTGTAAAACCTTATTGGATTCAATCGACCGTCCCACATTCCGCTGTCAGTTTTTTCCCCCGCGTTTTCTTCCGACAACCCTTCCAAACCACAGTCACGTTCCAGTGCACGTCGATTTTTCAAAATACAGACAAGTGAACATAAATCGATCCGACGTCTTCGTTCGAAGGGGTATTCGATAAGGGTGTGACTCCAGCTTGTTAAATTAATAAAATCGATTTGTTATAATTATAGAAAAAGGTGTCACGGCATTACAAAAAATCGATTAATTCCAGATTGGCATCGTCTTTTAATTCGGAACGGGCACATTTTAGAAAAATAAATAACGATTTACACTCGTGTAGAAGGGTCTCGTTTTTTTAAAGCAGACGGGTATATGGTTGGTGACGGGTATTTTTTTTAAAAAAGGTGAACAAATTGTTTATGCCGGTTGACCGATAGTCATATAAAATATATTATATAGTTCACATCAAAAATAAAAAAATATACATATCATTACGGTGGTTACGTATTAAAAAAAATATATAATATAAGGAATATATTATATAGCCGAAACCGGTGGTTTATTAAACAGACAGCTGTCATATCGTTCAGCGCCTACAAGCCACCGAAACCCCGACAACCAGTGAACAAATAAATTACGTTTTTAAATCGGGCTGAGCATCGTTGTTTTAGAAATCGTTTTGAACGGGCTGAGCATCGTTGTTTTAAGAATCGATTGTATCCGCTAGCAGCTGTCAAGACGGGTTCGGTGAACTAAAAACTGCACAGTGAAAACTGGAAGGGTCGTGGTCGGTTAATCGTGACAGGTTCTGCATATTAAAACGAGCGTCGTGGTCCTTGGTAAACGACATCTGACTGTCGTGGTGACGATCCATTACGATTATATATTACATTGGTTGTGAACGGATCTGCATATTAAAAACGATACAGCGTTTATTTAAAAACGATACAGCGTTTAAAAAAAATATACGATACATCGTTTTAAAAAAATAAGGGTACAGCATACGGTACAGCGTTTTAAATACGGTGATACGTCTCGTTGTTTAAAGGAACAGGTGCTGTGATATCGTTTTAAAGTGGACCGGTATTTTTATGTGTCGGATAGTCATATATATAATAAATATATATATATATATATATGATTATAATTTAATTTTTATATAAATTTTAATTCAAATTAAATTTATATAAAAATTAGTTATAAAAAAAAAAAAAAAAAAAAAAAAAAAAAAAAAAATTATATAATTAAATTATATTATATAATTTTTAACTAAAAATTATATATATATATATATAATAATTATATAGTTTTAAAAAAAATTATTAATTAATTAATTAATCAAATATTAATTAATTAATTAATTTTAAAAAAAAAATTTATTAATTAATTAATTAAATATTAATTAATTAATTAATTTAAATTAAAAAAAAAAGGGGAAAAGAGAAACTGGCAGAAAAATATTCCCCATACGCGTTCGATGTCTTCGTCAATGTCGATGGCGGAATTCCAGAAGAAATTGGGAGATCTTGAGAAACAAATTAATAATAATTCCGAAGAATTCGGAAGGCAATTAGTCGATCTGGAAGGTACAGTTGCAGGGCATTCCAACGACATCAAAAAGGTTCATGATACGACAAATCGCATAGAAAGACAAATGTGGCTAAATCATCACGAGACCACAGAAGCAATAAGCAATATGACAGAACTCTTCAATAAGCTAAATGATAAGATAGATAAGTTAAGTCAGACACAATCCCCAATATCTCCTAACAGGGAACAAAATCAACAAAACAATTCCGCAGATTCAGGGAACTCGGAAGAGCATCAGGGAAAAACCGATTCCCCACATCACCATGAAGATACAGATGTTTGTAAACAACAAAATGTTCCATCCTCAGAATTGAACGAAACATGTGAAGCGACCAACACATCAGAAGCCACTGATATAACACCAGAAGCTGTTGAGGCCTCGGTGATGAAGCACATATGGTAGTTAAGAACGAAGCGTTTGATGATGAGAAGAAGTTGCATCAAACAATAATTGTTGGTAACTTACCTCTAAATCTAAAAAGGAATCACAAAAAATCACCAAAAGAACAAGGAATAGTTGGAAAACATGAAAAAATATTCCAAGATCTACCCATAAAGGTGTCTTCCGATAGGAAAATCAAACATCCAATAGAAGTCAAGACAGTATCCAACTCTGTCGATATCAGATCTTTTCACTATCCACATCACCAACAGATGGAGCTCGAGAAGATGCTTCACGATCTTTTTAAAATGTGGGACGCAAGAGCTCATCGCTTGAGAAAACCAGACATTCGTCAACATTGTCCATCATTACGTATGCTTTGAGGACAAAGCATCTTAAGAGAGGGGCAATGTTATGAATATTTTATTAATTATTAGTTAGATTAGTTATCTTAGGTTATTAACTGAAAAGGCATGATCAAAGATCATGCCTCTTCGCCAAGGGACACCTTGAGGCTATATTTAAAGCCTAGGCGATCCCTCATTGTAATCATCTCTTATCTATCATCAATAATAATATATATTTATCAAGTTTACCAGAGTTTTTACACTCCACTCCTTGTGCTGAAATCTATCATGCTACTGTTGTACTGTGTTGTCCCTCTGAAGCTCTCTGCGTTGCTGCAGCACTGCACTGCGCTGCTGAAGTCACATCAGCCTCTGCGCTGCTCCTTCCAGTCTCCAGATCTACCTCTGCCTCTGCCTCATCTATGATCTATGCACCCTTTGCTCCACTTGTCCCGCTATTGTCTTAAGGCTGCCATAGCTCGCATGTGATCCAAGAGATGAGCTGCTCAAGGATCTCGCCTTAATTCCATGTTCCTCTACATGTCCATGTCACCCCATTTTTGTGGTTCATGAGCGCTCATGGCTACATCATCTCCGGACCCATCATCTGCCACCACTGCTTTGGAAGAAGATGCTTCCTTGTCCTTCTTCTTTTCGAGACAATGGTTGACAAAATGTCCCATTTCGCCACACTGGAAGCACTTGATCTTAGAAAGATCCTTCTTCTTCTTCTTCGGCTACTTCTTCGATGCCAAGGTTGCATCTTCCTCCTCTTCCTTCTTTACTTTTCTCAACGCAGGGTTGTGCTGCTTCTTGGTGAACCTTCGTAGTTCTTCTTGCTGCAGGATCGACCACAAGATGTCCCAATCTGGGAGGTCCACTCTACCCAAGATACTTTGGACAAAGGTTTCCCACTCATCCGTGACTGCATTGAGGGCAGTCCTGACTATCACTGCATCATCTACGGTTGCACCCGTTGCAGTCAGTTGATCCCTGATTGACTACAATCTGAAGAGGAAATGCTCGATGTCTTCTCCCTTGGTCATCATGAATGACATCATTTGGGCCTCCAACAACATCTTTCTTTGGATTGATTTTCCCTCATATAGGGAAGTCAAGGCCTTCCACATCCCATTAGCTGTCCTCTTCTTAGCAATGTGTGGTACAATATGGTCCTTGATACTGTCAATTATCAGCCGCTTGGCATGCCCAACAGCTTCTCTATGCTTTCGTAGGAGATCCGCATCTGTCGATGTGGCTAGGGTCTGCTCTGCATGGTCTCTCATACCATATGCCTCAAGGACAATCAAGTTCCTAGCCTTCCATACAGAAAAGTTTGAGAGGCCCTCTAGCCTATCCTGATCACGTAGTCCATGAGGAGCCATCTGCTCAGAATGTGTCGGAGCTCCTCTTCTCTATGCTAGAGATCTTGGATCTAGGGTCCTTTTCGAACTGGCAACCCTCTGCTCCCTCTGACACTTGATTTCCCTCCTTGGAAATCTACCAAATCAACTATGATTCAACTTCTTCTTTGATCCTCTGACCAAACTGCAAGTTTCCTTTGGCAAGAAACTCTCTGAGAAGCTGATCTCTTCCCAAACTTTGTCACTTGTGCTAAGGTTAAAAATCTAAAAACTTCAGAAATTTAACCCCACCAATTCTTCTAAATTTCTGCAACTTTTCTGCAGACTTTTTCTGGATCTGACAGATTCAGATTTGAATCACACTGGCTGGCTTCAGACCCAACCAACGTTGTTTCTGAGCTGCCTCTGCGTAGTAATTGCGTGGGCTTGCTAGGACACAGCGCTGGATAGCGTCACCCTTCCCTCTGCGTGATTCTGCTCCTGAAAACTGCGTTGTCCCTTCACATCTGCTTTTCTGCTGCCTTTCCAGCTGCTTTATGCAGCTAGATCCTTCAGATTCTTCAACTGGTGACCCTTCTAGATCTACAATTGCTCTGATACCATGTAGAAATTTCTGAATCTTGATTCTTATGCAGAAATTATTTCTGTTAATCCGATTAAGCTTCTCTTACTTATGCAAGTTATGAACTGAATAAATTCAAGTTAACATCAAAGCAAAACACATAACAGATCTCTACCAATTCAGATCTAGAATAAGCACATGCACACATAGACAAAGTGACACAGTTATTTTTGGACAAACTGTCCCCGGAAAAACCCAATGTGGGAAAACCGGTCTCTGGCTGCTGGAGGGCTCTATTATTAAGAATTTTTCTGAATACACAACTCTAGGTTCCAGATCTGGAAAACCCTACAGAGAAAACTCTAGATCTGTAGCACCTGGTTGATCTAAGACCAACAATACTAACTGATCCACACCATCAGACGGGATTTACAGAACTCAGCCAGATCTAGGCCTAAAAACCCCAGATCTGCCCCTGAAAGACACTACATCAGGCTCTGAAGGCCTCTAAATGCTCAGTGTTGTCACTGGAAGGGACTGCGTTACCTTGAACTGAGTGACGTAGTCACTACGCTACCCCTAAGGGTCTCTACGTAACCCCTGAAGGGTTTCCTGAAAATCACGCTGTCCTTGTTGTTGTTGTTGCTGCTGCCGTCTGTTGTTGCCTTCCTCTACGCTGTCTTTCCTAATCTCTTCTCTGCTTCTTGTGTATTCTAGACCCTGAGATCATAGCATCCCCTTGGTCTAAATTCCCCTCTCTGCACCTGAAACACTTCTGAGAATTCCTAGCAACCCCACCCTAGAATCTCAGCTTAGCTTCAGTGCTCTGCCTCTGTGTCTTTACAAATGACCCCAAGCCTTTCCTTTATACTTTTCTCGTTGACAAATCAACGGCCATGATCAAATCTTGAACCAATGGCTAAGATTAAAAGAAAGCTTGATCCGTGTGACTTAAAACAATTTCATCACATGTTTAATTAAATTCACTTTAATTATTTTATTTTCCTAAGTTTTAACTTTGAAAATACATTAAAATAATTAATTAATTTAATATCTCCTAAACTAGATTAAATTTCCCAAATCCATTTATGGGTCTTGTAGATCAAGTGTACTCTAGTCCCTCCACAAAATTTGAGAGCTAGAGCACAACTGATGCTACCCCAAATACACAAAATCTCAACAACATTGAGAACACACCAGCGCGAGAGAAGTCAGGAGATCGAACTTTTTCTATGGGTACTTTGTCGAGAAAATGATGCCCTACGTGGCCCAGCGTGTCTAGACCTAGAGAGTAGGAAAAGGTGAATAAAAATGATTTTAGGGTGATCACCTTATGGTGGACCAGTGCCTAATTCCTTTGGGGATATTGGCGCTGTTGACCACTGGAGTGGCACCTGATGATAATGAGAAGACTCCATGCCCAAGTATGAACCAGAAGCCATTTGTACCATCAGATATCATCATTTCAACATAGTTTTTAAACTCTACTTCTTCTTCTTATCATTTTCTCTTGTACCTAGATTCCACGCCCTATGGGGAATTGTAATAAGTGATGCTATTAATGGGAATTTGAGTCAGTATTGAGTCTATAATAGGCCTAGGTAGCCTGAGACCTTGCCAACAAGTGAGTATTACTCTCGGAGGTTTTTTTTCACTTTATTAATTATCATCCCCCTATCAGGATTTAATAATTAATTGAGTTTTTTCCTCCAATTTTACCCCAAAGGCGCAGTACGGCTTGATGGTGAGACCTTGGATGAGTCTTAGTATCTAGAGTCAATGTATATTACCATACTAGATCACACAAAAAAAATTGTGGAATTTGGTTACATCTAGGTAGTGATTTTTTAAATTTTTAGATTTCTCGCAAGTCGAAAATTGCAATAAAAATTGTAATTGAATTGTAATAAGTGTTGCTTAGAGAATTTGTATGAGGTATGAGTAATCCAAATTACAACTCTCACCCTCAACTTTCTACTAGAAAACACTTTGAGGAGTTAAAAATGTGTTTTGAACCCTCAAAACCCATTTTTCCTAAGTTTAGTGGGAAATCTGGCAATTAACTAAGCAAGAAATTAAATAAATAGAGAAAAATAAATATCTACACATGTTAAATGAAGTGGAAATGAGATAGAAAATTATGGAAGAGTTAAAGTGAAGTCCCAAGGTGATGCGGACTCCTAAAATCAAGAAAATGACATGTGCTCAAATAAAATTGAATTTCTGGCATTAAATGAGAGCTTCTTACTTGGAAATTCGAATTTGTGAAGTTAATGCATATTTGGGAAGATTGGAGAGAATATTTGGTGGAGATTTTTGTGGGAAATTGTCCCCACATGGGTTACCACCCATATACACTTGTCTTTCCATCATAAAATTCAAATTTGGCACATAAGGGAAGAAGGAAATGATATCCACTTGCCAAAATCCGATTTTTACACTTGGCAATAGAGCTTCATTTATCAAATTCGAATTTTCCTTGTGATCTCCTCCCTCTCACCACTTGGCATTTGGTTCTTCATTGGAATTTGCTCTCAACTTTCTATATAATGGAGCCATGGGTTGTCATATTGTATCTTTTGCAACGAGCTATTGTGCTTGGGGAAACTCTGCTTCTATGTACTTGTATTCTTCATATGGATAAAAAGACTTTAGGGTCCATTCATGATTGTTACTCTATTGGAGCATTGCTTGGATCATTGATAGTATATCTCTACTTGTGTCTTTGATTTATATTTCATTTTTCTCATATGTTTTTGTTGGATTGTACATGTGTAGCTATCTTTGCAATTGGTTATTTGATATCCTCTATGCTAGACAACTCTATCTATTTTCCTACAAATTCTAGAGTTTTCTTGCTATTGTTTATTGATTTAATCCATATGAGCTAATGTTTGTTGGAAGTTTTGTATAGGATCATTGTTGAATCAACTAGCAAGTGTGACGGGAAGTCTTCAAGAGACCAACCCACTCTTGGCATTGTTTTCAAGGAGCTCTCATCGTTATTTGAATTTCATAGATCTAATTTTTTTTTAAATACTTGTTCTTGCAGGGTTCTCCTTCACATAGTCTATGCATGATTTAAAATATTACAAAATTCATTTACATATTTCAATTTGTGTTTTCATTTCATTATGTAGCTATTTAAGAGTTTCTCATAAACTAGACAAGTGATAGGGATATTTTCCCATCACTTGATTTAGCCATTGTATATTATTTTGTAGCATATTCACATACTTATATGCTCTCTTTTCACACTAACTTTGGTTTTAGTTTTGCAGCCCTAACATTCTTGTTTGTAGGTCCTTTCAAGCTTCAAGTTGCATTTCAAGGAGGTCGTGGGCATTAGGAGAACTTGTGAAAGAAGGCTAGGTCGTACACCACTTTGGAGCTTGTATTCTCTAATTGTAGAACTCCTGCATCTCTTTTGAGACTCCCATACTTGAAGGGATTTGCTTCTTGTTTCAAGATTTCACATTGTATTCTTTCATCGATTCCTTGGGAAGCCCTCCAAGAGACTCTAACCTCATTGTAACGCACAACTAATAAAATTCTTGGTTTTTGGAGCATGGGTTTTACCCATTGGTATCCCTATCTCTCCATCTTTTGGACAGGATTGGTGTTGTAATTTTGTTGGTTTATTTCATTTTGCATGCATAACATCTAATTGAGAAATTAACACTACATGCATTACACTCATTTTGCACGCAATTTTATTTAATTTGCTACAAGTTTCAAGCCTTTTTCACTTTCATAGCAAGTTCAAATTTTTGCAAGCAAACACTTTTATCTTGAATCTAATTTGTCATGAATTTTGTTCCAAGCCTACTTATGTTTCACCTTTAATTACATCTCACATGCAATTAAGTATTTGGGCAAAATCTAAAGCAACATTTTACTTCATGGCAAGCGTGGGTTTTACCCATTGGTATCTTTATCTCCATCTTTTGGAGATGATTGGTGTTGTGATTTTGTTGGTTTATTTCATTTTGCATGCATAACATCTAATTGAGAAATTAACACTACATGCATTACACTCATTTTGCATACATTTTTTAATTTGCTACAAGTTTCAAGTCTTTTTCACTTTCATAGCAAGTTCAAAGTTTTGCAAGCAAACACTTTTATCTTGAATCTAATTTGTCATGAATTTTGTTCCAAGTCTACTTATGTTTCACCTTTAATTACATCTCACATGCAATTAAGTATTTGGGCAAAATCTAAAGCAACATTTTACTTCATGGCAAGCGAATATCTTTCAAGTTAAAGTTAATTCTCATGTTTGGTTAATTTACTTACATGTCTCAAGCATTCACCAAAATTTACCTTCAACTTAAGTTAGTTGAATAGACATTTTAGGGACCCTCTACCTCTATGGACTCCTCACTGTGAGATCCAAATATTTGGGTGAGGGTGAGGTCTGATGATTAGAGTTCAATTGTAACCTTGCTTTAGAACTAATTAATAAAATAAACCAAAAACATTTTTCATCACATTTACCTTGCTTGCAAAATCTAATTTTTTGTTTTCTTGATGGTTTAGAGTCTCAAATGCAACATCATTTCATATTTTCAAAAAACATTTCCTTCATGCAAGTATTGTAATCTCTTTTGCAACAAGTTTAGTTTAATTTTCTTGTACTTGGAACATTGTCTACTTTAGCAGACTCCATTTCATGTTTAATGATCATCATGTTCATGAATGGTTTATGAGTCTCATTTCCTTTCAAGTACTTTTATTTTGGGTTGCAAACTTAATTGCATATTGTTATCTTGGTCTAACAATTGAGTTTTTTTTATCATCTCATTTGCATTCTCTCATAAGTAGATCACTAATTGTTTCCTTTTGAGCAAAATAGCTACTCATGCTTTCATTCATAAATCTATTTATCTTGAAAGTATTTACAATATATTGTGCTAACATTTTCTTGTTTCACTTTTCAGGATTAGTTTTGCTTTTCATTTGAAAGCATTTTATTTCATTGAAGCAAATACATTTTCATTTCAAAGAGAAATACTTTGAAGGCACTGGTTTTCATATGCTTTATGCTTATTTAAATTATGTATTGATGGTTATTGCTCATATCACATTTTGCTTATAAATCTTAAGAAGTAATCTATATAACTCTAACAACTCTCCTAGAAACTCACATCTTTTAACTTAGTTTTCCATTTAGAGACCACCCCGCATAGCTAACCTAGAAGATAGCTTAAACAGGGAGAGTCAGGATTAGTGTGACATCCCCTTCTCTGAGTTCCTTGCCACCAACCACACCTTGTGGGGTTAAAGGCTTTTCCCGCGAACTTGTAGGTAGGTGTAGGCGACAAGCGATAAAAGGAAGCATTTCCTCTAGCAGAAGACTTCAACTTCTTGCCAGATTTGGAAGAGTTCCAGGAACTCCACTAAGTGTTCCAGTGTTGGTGGTCATCCTTAAACCACCGTCGGTTGAGACCTCGAGTTCTCCCACCTTATACCTTCATTTGAGAGAGCACATTCAACCTATTGTTGTCATACATTGTTGTATTTTTGTATTATAGCTCTCTTCTTGGACTCATATATATCCCTTCAGATTAAGGGGGGGAATGTTGGACACTTAATCCACTAAGGGTTTTGGGTGTGGAATATGAAGAGTCATTGAAGTCCAAGAAACCTTGGAAGATGAATCCAACAGTGATGGAAAATGTATAAATGTATATCATTGTGAATAGTAAATGCAATTCAACTTTTTATCATTCATACATTGTCTATTATTTTTTGTTGTTTAACATGATTTAGATAGAAACAATAATATTGCCAGAGGATTGTAGTCTAATGACATGTACAGGGTTGATGGAGTTCCAAAGCAACAAGCAACCTTTTTGACATGTTCCACCTTTGAAAATCAATTATGGAATGAAAGATATGGTCATCTCAATTATTTTTATTTTAAGTTGTTGCATAAAAATAACTTAGTCAATGCATTGTCGAATATTGAAGAAGACAAAGGTGTATGGGAGGCATGTATGACAGGAAAACAACATCAACTTAAAATTGATAATAGCAAAAAAAGGCCAACTCAAGTAATTCAGTTGATTCATAGTGATATTTTTGGTCCCATGTGAACTCAATCTCTTGGAGGTGCTAAATATTTGTCACATTCATTGATGGTTTCTCAAGAAAAATATGGGTTTATTTTTTGAAGAACAAATCTAACGTTTTTGATGTTTTTAAGAAATTCAAAGTTATGGTTGAAAATGAAAGCAGCCATCGTATTGAAATGCTTAGAAGTAATAAAGGAAGTGAACATGAATCACACGTAGTTCGTATTTTTTCTATCATTATGGTCTTCAAAAACAAACCTCTGTTGCAAAAAAACCTCAACAAAATGGGGTAGTAGAGAGAAAAAGCACATCTATCATGGACATGGCAAGGTGTATGTTGAAAGGGCATCTTCTTAGTGATCAGTTTTGGCATGAAGCAGTGGAGGCAATAGTGTTTTTGTTAAATCACGATCCGACAAAGGCAATCCATGGACAAACCCCCTATGAATCAAGCTCATGAAGAAAAGCATAGGTAACCAATCTCAAAGTGTCTGATTGTTTGATTGTAAAATTCCCAATTAGCAACAGCTAATTGGCAATATTACTTTTTTCTCAGATTTTGCTTTTCTAATGTTCACCCATAAAATAAAGGGGTGATGGAACCCATAACACAACTTAGGAGAAATAAACTCCCTAAAGTCACTTAAACATTATTTTGATTTCAATGTGGGGCCCAGAGGAGCCAAGTGATAGTGTAGGGAGAGGGTCAGCGCAGAGGCAGCGTTGGCCAGGCAGTGCAGTGGCAACGTGAGCCAGGACAGTGCAGTGTAGGCATGGCAATGTGGCATGAGGAGACAGCACAACATAGTGGGGCCCAAGGGAGATCTAGAGTTTCAAGCATAAAAGGAGGGAGAGGCTAGCTACTCACTCATTCTATTATGCATCTTAAGAATTTCTGTCTAATAGATATTGAGCATGCTTACGCTGTTTAGCTAAGTCTACATGTATTGTTCAACACACAGGTGTCTTCAGGCTGAGATCCCAACCTCAACCTCGGGGGACTTCGAGTGCCCGCTCAGGTGAGGAGCTTCACCATCGATTTTCAAAACAGAGAACGCAGAACCATTCAGCCAGGAGTTACGCAGTCACCAAGGCAGCGCAGTCACACTCAGAGATTACGCAGTCTTGGAGGAGGGCAACACCGAGAGTGAAGGGAGATCAGGAGTTTCAGCCGGGAAAAGTGTGAGGGGATCAGCCCTTCACAAGTCATCTTTTGTAGTAGGAGGAGGCCGGTATTTCCACCCATTCACTTCAGGGGCCAGCGTACTCACCAAGAGTGCGTAATTTTCCCAAGGGGGTCAAATTCCAGGGTCAGCCTTTCCGAAATTCCTTCCTAGGTTTTTCCGGGTTTTTGGAGGAGAGTTCATAGTCAGAGTTTCACAATTTTATGAGCAGGGGAACAACCCCAAAGAGCAACTCTATTCCAGCCAGAAGCAACATTTTCCAGCAGCTCAGGAAGTTACGTAGTCTAGAGAGAAAGCAACCATTCCCAACAGGGTTTTGAGAGTTTTTTCAACTCGCCTTGAGTAAGCCAAGGTGCCATCATTCTGATCACCTCTTGTACTCATTCCCTCTTTCAGATTTATAATAAAATGGCTAAGCTTTTCTCAATGTTTGCAATTCTTTTCAGGGTGTCTCTCTATTTGCTCTAGTTTTTGTTTATGTTACTCTGTATTTCTGTTTATTTCCTATTCGGAATATTACAGTGGTATCAGAGCCCATAGACTTGGCTCAGCCTGTGGAGCAGATCAGTCTATGACACCCGGAGATAAGGAATACATCACTTACCGAAAGCAACGGTACAAGAGCCGAGAGCAGAGGATCGAGGCCACATTTGGAGAGGGGCACTGTGTTACAGTAAAGGACGCACAGGAGGAAGCACCTATGGTAGAAGAAATAGATGACGAGAAGAAGTTTGGGAATCTCCTCTTGAAATCGGCACAGGAGCTCTCTAGGAAGATAGAGAAGATGGGTCAGAAGATTGTTGGGGAGAATAGACAACGTGAAACCCCAAGGGGTTTTCACATCGGAGAGGGATTCGATACTTCCCATCACACGCAGGAGCAGAACACAGCACAACAGGTGGTGCTACGCACTCCCCCATGTTCCACTATGCCCACATTCTTGACTGCAGGTACAGGAACGGGAGGACCCTAGGAGCCGGAGATGGCTCATTATGGGGATTACTTTGCAGAGTATCAATCATATGGGCGAGAGTTCGATAAAGCTCTCTCTTTCCACGATTTCTGCTAGCTCAAGAACAACAACAGACCCCGCAACGAGAACAGAGGAGGTCTGTTGTGATGCTCAAATGAAGATGCCAATATTTTTATTGGATTCCTCTTTTGGAGAAGTGCAAGATTGATCTAAAGATCATCTTGATCCGACGAGCAGAACATTTATTTTGAATTAAATCCACTTATGTGCGAGGTCGGCCATAATTGAAATGTAGGCTTGTGTTGTGGCCAGCAACAACCCCCCCTTTTTATTTAGTATTATCACTAATACTAAATAAATGGGGACCCTTATTCAAAAAATTTTAAAAAAATATTTTCTTTTTAGTGCTTGTTTTTCCTTTCTTCAATAAAACTTACTATCATAAACTTAGGAAAATATTCCTTGAAAAATCTAAAAAACTTAAGTTTTATGATAGCATAGAATAAAATCACTCTTTAAGGAATATCGCGTCGCAAAAAGGTAATGAATGCCTCTTTATAAGCAGAACACAAAAAATTGCGAGATTGCGATGCGAAACTACGCACTATAAGAACATTCATCGCATCGCATGCTTCGTATGTCATATCATATGTCATATCTTACGCTAAAAAACCTCAAACTGCCGATGCGCGATAACATATATCGCAAATCGCATGTCGCAGAAAATATGTTAACAGATGTTTGTCATATGTTATGTCTTGCGATTTTGCGATATTGCGATATTGCGATTTTGCGATATTGCGATATTGCGATTTCGCAATGTTACAATATTGCGCTATTACAATTTCACAAGATTGCGATCTACGATATTGTGATTTTGCGATATTGCGAAGTAAATCGCAGATCGCATTATCGCAGATCCTTAAGGCTCATTGTACAAAAAAGCTTTCTCCATAAATCGAGACCCCGTTATGCGCTTTAATGTTAAATTAATGAATTGGTTGTCATTCATTAATGAAAAATGGTTTTGTTCTGATCAAAGGGTTATTTCACGTAAGGTGGTATATTTTATACGTCTTCAGCATTTAAAACCTTCCCGTCACCTTTTTTCATGTCATTATTCTCACTTAATTCGTAAACTGCAGGGGCGAAGAACTGAGAACTATACAAAGCAGCATTCAGAGTAAATTGGGAAAGAAAGACAAGGCTCCAAGTTCTGAAGATAAAGAGATGACGCCCTTATACACAGACACCGCCTGTAACAAAGACGCGAGTATCACTACTTGGGAGGGCATGTATAATCTATTTGAAGAAGAGAACCCCAGATTAATGGAGGTTACGACTACTACAGGATCACATGGGTCTTTTGAAGCATCTCTTACAGAGCTAGCTTGTTCATTCTTACACCGGATAGCAGCAAGACCTAAAATTCTTCCATACACGGACATGGTTAAATGGGTGTTGGATAACACTGATATTACGAACAGACAGTTTAAGACTCAGGGTCAAGAGCTCATTGGCTCATTCACTCCACAAGATTTGAGGCTCATGTATCATTTGCCGGAGCCACGGGCAACTTATAACAAACAGTTCATGGAGAAGTTTGCCAAAGAAAATGAAAACCTGGCAGAATGCACCAAGCACTGGTCCAGGAGAGATGAACCACTGAAGAAAGACAAACACGGTATGTATAGTACTGGTTCTCTCACTTCTCCATATTGCTTTGCTACTGCTATGCTCTGTAGGCTTTTTGGAAAGCCTGACATTAATAAGTTTTCATCTGAATGGCTACCGTTATTGAATGTTGCTGTTAATGCTACTATTGCGGATTGGGCTAAGATATTATCTGACAACTTAGCCACGACTATTTTGAATTATCGGTCTAAGAGAACTGTTTCTCAGAGAATTTATCCTCCTTTTTATTTATCTGCTTATGTGATGGATTCAATCTGTTATGTTTCTAAGTTTCCGTTAATGGGTTGGAAATGGACAACTCAAGATCCCCTACCCATTCATGTTTATCACAAAGAATTGTGGGATTTAGAGTTCATTTCCTATTTTTACAAGATTTGCCATGGCATCATGTTGCCCCTGTACAGAATAATGTATGATAAAGATGCTCCAAGGTTTTCTCCTGAAGCAGAGATAGACATCCTACCTGTTGCGAGATGGTTTGGAGAAGAATTGTTTACATATGTTAGGGTTTTTGGAAGTTTTGCTTCTCCTCATGTTTTACCTTTGTATGTTCCTGATAAACTCATTGCTCGAGAAATTACTTATCAAACCTGCGGAGAAGGAGGTTTGACTAAAGAGTTGAAGGAAAAGAAGAAGGCTATCTGGCCTCAATTTCCTGTGGCCTGTGGGGCCTTTTCATTATTTGATGTTGGTCATGCATTTAAAGAAGTAAACAATATTACATGTTTACATTTGTTCAAGTTTCCAAGAAGACCATTCGACCCATATGATATTGTTAAAAATTTCGCTACTGCAGTCAAGATAAGAGTATTTTCTAAAGAAGAAGATCTTTTTGATGACATGTTTCAAGAAAAAGGCACACTTAAAGAAATTCTACATTCGGCTCAAATACGGTTTTCTCTAGTAGAGTTTCAAGAATTCAAAATATACAGAGAAAGGAGGTTAACTACTATCCATTTGGATAAATTACGCTTGGAACCCGTAAGGGAACCAACTCCTAGTATCAGCCTCAGTAGAAGTTCAGGTACAAAAAAGTCTAAGTCAAAGTCTGGAAGAGAAACCTCTGAACACTCTAAAAGTGAAGGGTCATCAAGGGATACTGCCCAGTCTAAAGAACTCTCACAGCAACAGATTTCAACCTCTCCACAGTTAAATCTTCCCTCTCTCATTATACAGCAATCATCAGTCAAAAATGAATTAGATAAGGAATGGCAAACATTCAATGATTTGATTAATATTGAAGCATAAAACACACATACACCTGTGAGCAATGTACAGACAACAATAAATATAGTCACAGGAGTAACTACCAATGTCCCAGAAACAGAACATATTCCTATAACCCCATCCTCTGAACTCATGCTCAAGATAGAGGAAATTCCTCCTCTTGATGTATTCTACAGTCCACAACATAAGGCAGTGGTAAGAAGACAAAGGAAGAAAAGGAAATTAGAAAATGTGCTCTCTCATGATGCAGAACACCTAGATGTTCTATGGCAAGATCCTACTACTGATCCAACTGAAAATCTCACTAAATTATCTCAGATCACAGGAGCTTATGCCTCTGCAGCCATTGACAAAGCATCTGAGGTATGGAAATTATTAAATGAGAAAGAAGATCAGGTACAGGTCTTGCAACAAAAGCTGCAAGAAGGCAATGCTAACAGTGAAGCTCAGAAACAACTTGAAAAATTACAACAAGATTTTCAACAAATGCAGATTGGATATCAGAACAGTTTGGCCGAAAAAGAGAAACAGCTACAAATTATGCAAGAAATGCACAAAGATGATCCCAAGCTCACAGAATTTATCACAGAGTCTATTTCCTTAAATGACCAGCTACTGCAACAACAAGAAATATTATGCCAAAGAATATCAGAATGGAACTCTTATTGTGAAGAAAGTGATAAAATCACTAATCATGTCGTAGATTTACGACATGATTATGATTTAACTCGAAAAATAGTTAATGACTATTTGGCTTGGAAAAATAAAGAGGAGGGGAAAAGATCAGGTGCACCTACAATCAATGAAAATCACAAAGAAATACTTTTTAATAATTGGGATGCACAGATTAGGAAGGCATAGAAAGTGGCAGAAAAAGCAGCCACAGCAGCCAGCAATATTATTGATTGTATAAATGAAAATTTACACAAGGAAAATCTGATCTCTGAAACTATTCTAGGATACCTACCAAAAGCACAACAACTGCAAACAGACTGGAAACATAAAGCTCAAGAAAAGGCAGAATTGATTAAAGGATTAACAAAGTTAAATTGGGATTCTTACTGGGCATGTCTAGTAAAACCACACAGCCAACGCATGACTCTCGAGTGTATCACCAATTCTGGTGAGAAGATAGCGCCAGCTCTTACCAATTCCATTTTTACGGGACAGTTGAAATCTGAAGTTGGCCAGCCTATTCTTCTCAAACCAATGTTGAATGCTTGCAATTCCAAAAAATAGATTCACAAGTAGTTAGTTGTTAAGTTTTAATTTTAGATTTAGGTATTAGTTTTGCTTTATTTTTTCCTAAAAATAGGATGGTCATTTAAACCGTATCCTACATTTTTGAAATTAATTATTTTTAGATTTATTTAGTAGTATTTAAACCCTTCTCATGCATTTAGAGAAGGGTCCTGAAATTTGTCAAAAACTTGTCCTCAGAACATGCACTTTTGCACCCTCCGAGGAGGTTTTGATGAATGAATGGAACAGGATTTATTGATATCTACGTTTAATATCTGCTACTGATGTTGCACTTTTTTACTCTTAGTGGATGTTGGATTAAGAAGAGATAAGTCATAATTGCTTGAAGCTCATGAGTAGAACTAGTTATAAATGGTACTTTTATCTCTTAACTATTTCTGCCTTTGTGTTAAAGTGATATTTATGTTCATTTTCTTATGTATTAATGCTTGAATGCTTGATTTATCATTTGGCACTTTTGTACGGTGATATTCGTTTGTTTATGCTTAATATATAGATAGCTTATTATGTGATATATTTTTCACAACTGCTTCATCTAACTTTTTATAAGAAGTGGTTTATCTTTATTGAATTATTTTCTTATAACAGTTGAATGATCTTTATTACCAATTGTTATTTGAAATCATTTTAGATCGCATAAAGAAAAAATTACATCCCAGGTTAAGTTTATAATTAGATTATTTATGTTTAATTAGAATATAATTGCATGTTATAGATTAGAATTAGAATAAAAGAATTTCACTTAGGAACTTTTAGAAGGGAAATATCAATTCTCAACACACACACACATATTGGGAAAATGGTCCCATTATCCCCAGTCGGACCCACTACACCAAACAGAAAAGGAGCTGCTAACCAAGGTCCGGACAGGGTGGGTATCCCCCTTGTTGTAGACCCGATTTTTGGGGCTTCAACATATTTGGCGCTAAAAGGAGGGCCCCGAACTATGAACGGCAAATAAGTCAAAATCTAAATACCATTCTGAGAGTAAATCGCCCTCACCATCTCCCACGACTTCTCCATCACACATAGAATTTTTAAATCTATAGCCAGAAGTCGAAAGAACAACAGCCACTGCCACAAATCCTGACTTTTCAGAAGAATCTGTTATTGAACCTCCTGAAGTTGAATCTTTGATTCATAAACTTCAACGATTTTCAATATCACCTCAAAGATCTGATAAATCTCAAGGCAGTGTGACTTCGCAATATAATTCTGCTCATCCTCTTACCAGATTACAGAGCGAAAAGCTTGGCATTCATCCAACTGAGGTACCTTTACCTACAAGGAAGAGAGCAAGGAAATCACCTAAAGGGTCTGATAGTGAGACTCTTTCATCATCATCATCCATCTCAACCTCTTCACCGCGAAGTCAACCATCCACCCCTCCACTTCAGACTATTGTCTGTCAGTCTACTGGAACTTCCACATCTCCTTCTCAATCATCTGTAATCATAATACCCTCATCTTCCCAACCTCAAGGATCATCTTCTGCACTTTCCTCTGTTGGTAGTTCAGTGATGGCCTCTCCATGGAATAATCCAGGGGCACCCTTGTGTCAATTACCAGCCCATCCTGAAAAATGGCTGCCTAAGTTTAACCTTGAAGCAGGCATGCTAGCAGAAGAACATATAAATAACTTTATGTTGTCCACAAATCTCAATGGAGTTATTAATGAAGATGTTGTTGTCCGATTTTTTCCCTATACTCTACAAGGAGCAGCCGGATCATGGTACTTCTCATTACCATCTAGATCTATCACTAATTGGGATATCTTCCAAGATCAATTTTTGACTAAGTTTGGTGATGACAGGTCTACAACGACATTGATCAATGACCTGTCTAATCTTAGAGCTGAGTCAAAAGAACCTATCAAGGATTTTAATTCACGTTTCAATAAACTATTAAATAAAATTCCTACTGCTTCCAAGCCTAGTGAAGAAGTGCGAAGTGAATGGTACATCTCAGCTTTACCATCAAGCATAGCAATCTTCGTTGATAGAGCTAACAAAACAACTTTAGCAGATAATATGAAGGAAGCAATAGCGGTAGAGAAACGTATCATAGCCCTAGAAAAGAAAAACGCGATAAAAGAACGAAAATCCAAAAAGGTTACTTTTAAGGAAGATCCCAAGAAAAAACAATCGAAAGATCCATTCGATTTAGAAGGATTGCAGAAAGTCTTGAAAACCATGTCCAATGAAATGGTTGATATCAAGAAACAAGTGGCAGAAACATCTTCTAAAAGGCCTTTCAAGTCTTATAGAAGAAACCCTTCAACGGATTCAAAACCACCAAATGCTATTACAAATGCTGAATCAGAAGAAGAAGAGGATATTGCTACTGAAGAAACTACCAATGAAGAAGAAGTTTTAGAGGTACAAGGTATGTGGGATTTCATCCTCCCAGATGAGGAAGATCGAGAAGCATCCCCGGTTAGCACTCGAAGTAGAAATCAACTTGATCCTCCTCAACCTACTCCTAAGCCAAAGAGCGCAAGCTCAATGACTAAGTATAAAGTTGCACCCAAGTAAGCGACTCAAACTAGCCCAGTCCAAACAGACTCATCAACTCCATCAAAAACACTAATCGTTCCGGATGAAATGGAGTATAATATCATAGAAGATATGAAGAAGACTAGGGCTAACATCACTTTTTATGAATTGAACAAGTTAAAACACCAGCAAAAGGTACTTTTGAAAGAATTACATGCTGTACCAGAAAAACCTTTGCCCGATCCTGTAATCTCTCAAGCTTCCAACGAGATGGGAAGACCTCCAACTAATGCGATTAGCAAAGTTGATCTAGAAAATATCACCTTAATTGGAGGAAGGTCGAGATCTCATACTCCTCCATTTCTTCTTACTTATGAAGTTTCAATAAAAAATTGCATAATTGTTTAGTGGATTCTGGAGCTTCATCTAATATTCTACCAAAATCAATATGTGCAAAGTTGAATATTCAACCTCAAAAATCTGATGTGCGCATAGTTCAGTTAGATCGATCACAAGTTGAAGTGATTGGCGAATTAAATCAGGTTACAATAAGGCTGTCATCTAATCCAAAGGTATGTCAAGTTATCGATATTTTAGTTGCAGATATTCCAGAATTTTATGGCTTAATTCTTAGCAGAGATTGGTCAGAAAAACTTCATGGATACTTTGCAACTGATTGGTCGCACATATGGCTTCCTTACAATGGTAAACCAAATCAGATAAAGGTTGAGCAAGAAAAACATCAGAAATATACAGTAACAGAACTGGAAGGAGAAAATGAGCCGGTTGCATACAGCAATAATATCATTGGCAACTATTCAGTTGATTCTTTCGTAGGAAATTTCAATGCTCATACTTCACCTTATTTAGAACATTCTGTTTTATCTCAAATAGAAAAATTTTCTCAAACAGATAGTTCTAAATGCATTAATTTTGTAGATACTCCTGTAAATAAATCTTTATTTTGGAAGTTATTTTTTTATGGTTCTAAATCTAATGAAGAAGCAGGAGCAGGATGCATGTTGGTTAGTCCAGAAGAAAACAAAATTATGCTAACTTGTAGACTCGAATTCGATTGCACCAATAATACCGCAGAATACGAAGCTTTAGTCCAAGGATTATACAAAGCAATCGGATTAGACATCAAATATCTACAAGTTTTCGAAGATTCTAAAATTGTAATCAAACAGGTACGCAATACTATACATTGTTTATCAGGTCATTTAAAGCATTATTAATCTTTAGTTCAAGATCTGACTGAACATTTTATAGCATTTAATATTTCATCAATTCCCAGAATCCAGAATGCTAGTGCAGACCTTCTAGCTAACGTAGCCTCCAAACTCATTCCTTCAGAAGACTATAGCCCTGATCGATTTTCAATCGAATTAATCTTTAGACCTTCGATTCCTGATAACATTACCACTTGGAGGATTTTCAATGATGATCCTGATATTGTAAGCTTCCTCACATCCGAAGGATCCTACACTAATCAGATAATTGATAAAGACCAACATGACAGACAATTGCAACAATATAGCACTAATAATGCTATGCCAAAGTCAGTTGTCAAGTTAGAAGACCTTTATGATTTGAAAGATCGATTCAAAAGATCTACCAATTCAAAACTCCAAAGTTCAACTTTGAATTATGAATTAGTAAATCTAGGAACTGATACCAAACCACAGAATATCAACCTAGGCCTCGGTCTAGCTCCTGAAGAAAAATTAGCGTATGTTCGTCTTTTGAAACAATATAAAAGTGTCTTTGCTTAGAACTACGATGAACTCAAAACTTATGACACTTCTATCATCCAACATACTATCCCAATGATAAATGACGAAAAACCTGTTCAACAAAAGCTGAGAAAGATCCATCCCAATCTAGAAAATCAAATCAAATCTGAACTCAATAAGTTATTGAAAGCCAAGATTATTTTTCCCGTTCGACATTCTAAATGGGTTTCCAATATGGTTCCTATTAGAAAGAAGAACGGAGACATTAGAATTTGTATTGACTTTCGAAATCTTAATAAAGCCTGCCAAAAAAATAATTTTCCTTTGCCTCCTATGGAGCAAATATTGCAGGCAGTTGCAGGATCAGAATTAATGTCTTTCTTAGATGGTTTCTCTGGCTATAACCAAGTATTGGTTCATCCTGATGATCAATTGAAAACCACATTCAGAACCAAATGGGGCACTTATGCATATCAAAAAATGCCTTTTGGTCTGATCAATGCTGGTGCTACATTTCAGAGAGCCATGGACATCGCTTTCAAGGGATTAGTCCGAGAATCCCATGTTCCACGATCGATCCAACCATATTGATATCAAGTACCACTTTATCCGGGATATGGTACAGCGAGGCGCCGTAAGACTCGATCATATAGGAACTGATGAGCAGGTCGTGGATATTCTCACAAAGCCCTTGGGGAAGGTCAAGTCCCTAACCTTCCGTGAGAAACTTGGAATCATGGAACAACCCTGTGCTGCGGGTCATGTTGGACGATGAGCTCTGGGAGCTCTGGAGGGCTTTGGGGATAGCTTCTCGGAGCTATAAGCAACTACAGGGCTAGGTTTGCCGAACCTTGTTGGTTGCTTCTGCCCCACCGTTATGATATTGAGTTGGTTCACCTCTCATGATCTATGCCCCGTATGCATCCTACCCATTGAGTCCCAAACTCATGGGAAGTACCTCTCATTTGGCCAGTGAGGTGGGAAAAGCTAGAGACCAGTAGCAAAGACTGATGGACGCATCGAATATTGTCGTACTCTCTATGTGTAGGATGGCACGTGTCCAACCAATTGATCAGGGATCAAGTCTAGTCAGGTTTCAGACCTCCAACTGACTTCGGGTCAGGTAAACCAACTTCGAGTTGGTATGTGACTCTTTTGAGTCCTATAGAGGTTTCGGACCTCTGGGCTGAATTTGTCAGCCAGGAGTGATGTCTTTGTGACTCACCTTTTTTTTCTGAAATAAAGAAGCCAGCAAAGCAAGTTACGGCGGGATGATGCACGATGTTTAGATGGCACAGGTGGATGGAGTTCTCCCTAGTTGAAAGGGAGTGTTAAATTTTGGACAACTAGGTCCAAACTCCATGTTGTAATGCTCAGATGAAGATGCCAATATTTTTATTGGATTCTTCTTTCGGAGAGGTGCAAGATCGATCTAAAGATCATCTTGATCCGATGAGCAGAACATTTATTTTGAATTAAATCCACTTATGTGCAAGGTCAGCCAGAATTGAAATGTAGGCTTGAAGCCCCAATAGATGTGTCAGACACCCTCACTAATGGATATATATAGGTCAACGTTGCAGGTCATTTCATCCATCACTCATCACACATTTCTCTCTCATCATCTGATTAGTTCGATCACCTTGGACGCTCTTCTTCTCTCACATGTGGGAAAATTTCAGCGAAGGAAATTTCTGTTTTGACCTAGGGTTTCAGCGCAGATTTGATCAACGTTGACTTTGGTCAACGCATGGTCAAACTGACCCTAACTTCTCCAAAATTTCGATTTCTGAAGTCCGCATTTATTGGCACAAAAATCGAGGTTGGACGTTGACTTTTATCAGGCTACATTGACTTTTGTTGCTGCTATTTTGCGTTGACCGTTGACTGGGACAACGTTGACTTTCGTTGACTTTGGGTTGACTGATATAGAGTTGTCCGAGAGGGTTGTGTGACACATTCTGGTTGGCTGACCGTATTGAGACTTTGTTGGTTGGAGCATCCTGTTGACCACCATAACGCACCACACACATATATTTTGCTGATCAAGTTAAGTGTATTTTTGGCTTGTCTTCTGTCGATCTACTAGTATGTTCTATCAGCATTTTACTTTCTTGTTTATGTGATTGTTGTTTGATATTGGGGATAAAAGTAAAGTTGCATCAAGCATAAAACATCTACGAAAATTTACAAGGTGGGTTCACGCAGAGAGGTGAGCTGCAACGTATTATGGGCAGATTTTTCTTGCCAACATATGACTGGTCATCTAAATGTTCAGCAAAGGCTTGGTGATCTGAAATTGTGTGAACAAAATATTTCTTATACAGAGATAGACAATAGGGGCTTTTACTGGTTATTTCACCTTTACTAGAAAGGATGAAACCAGAAGCTTCTGGCCCTCTTACTGGCTCTGCCTAAAGAAATATAAGGTAAACACTAAATTGATCTGGCAATGAAAGTATTTGTTTATGTTTGCAAAGTATTCATTAACCAAATTTTATGTGAGAATAAGCAAGTGCAGGTATTCTGCAATGGAAGTAATGTGGTTTGAAGTGAAACAAAGGAGTTTTGATCACTGTATAAGTCTCTTTGAGAAAAGTGGACTTATTAAAAATCACTGTTTAATGTAGTAAAATCTGAAATATAGCAGCAAAAATGCACAGCATAACAGTAAGCATTTGTTTAAGCAGTTCACCCCTCTCTTGGGCTAGCTCTGCTGGGTCCAAAAGCCTCCAAATAGGCTTTTCCCTCTTTCATTAATGCTCAAAATAAGTATTACACTGTGAAGAAAGCCTCAAAAGGCTAAAATAGCTGCAAATTCAGAAACAGAGGACTGAAAACAGTAAAAATCGACTATTCATTCACCTCAAATGCATGAGTATAGTCCAATACAGCTGATCTTTCACGAAGCCCTGGTGGCTCCACAAGCAAATTCGCTGAAAAAATCGCTGACAGAGTGCCCTGATGGCTTTGCAACCTGTCCCAACAGCTCCAGAATGCTTCCATACCCCAAAATCAAAAAAAAAATCACTTCAATTGGACTTCCCTAGCCAAAGTTATGGTCAACTGAAGTTTTTGTCCAGTTACCCCTTGAAAAGCTCCACTAAATGTGGAACACTGCCAGATAGCCCCGACAAAAATGGAGATGGGCGCTAAAATTGGGGGGACCGCCGAATTTACCGCCGAATTGGAGGGTTGGCGAATAAGGTCCATAGGCCCGCACCGAACGGAATTCGTTTTAAAACATTGAGTTATGTTCCGCGCTGATTAATGTTCAAACCATATATTAAATTAAACTCACGCCGGAATGCACGTGACCATGACCCACGGTGTTATCTGCCCAAACGAACAGTAACGTTTAAATGAAAGTCCATTGCCATGGTTTAATAAGAACCAATGTAGCCCATGTGGTTGGGCCGCCCGGCTATTCCACCGTCGACCCGAGGTCGAACTCGTCCGCGAACACATAATTTTAAAATGCCATTTCATTTGGTTCTTGGGGCCACGTGGCAGCCTCCGGGCTGACCATGTGGCGCCCACTGATTGGCCGCCTACGGAATATTTCGCAGAATATTCTATGGAATATTCCACAGAATATTCTTCCCAGAATATTCTGTGGAATATTTTTTTTTAATAAAATTTTTTGTAAAGTCAAATTGGCCATTTTTTAATTGAAATTGGAAAACTTCAAAGCTGAATAACTTTATCATTACAGCGTCGATTTTCAGTGCCGTTCGCGTCTACAGGATCGTTTTTCTGAGCTCTTTCCAGTCGTTTTGGTTTGGACCAATTCTGAGCAACTTCATTTTTGAGCATTTTTCTACAAAGGACTTGATCTCCTGATCACTTGCGTAGAAAAGTTGGACATTTACTTTCAGTTAAACCAAATGGCAGAGGTGGAGACCATCAAGGTGGCAGCACTGGTCCTTGAGGGGGAAGCCCATGACTGGTGGTTCCAAGGGATGGTCACTCTAGGTCACTCAACAGTGACAACGTATGCAAAGTTCACCCGGAGGTTGGTGGAGAGGTTTGACCAGAAGGATCCGGAGAAGCATTTTGTTGAGTTGACCAAGCTCAAACAGACCGAGAACCTAGAAACTTACATTTCTGAGTTCTTGAGACTTTCAGTGATGGTACCAAACTTGTCTGTAGCCAGGAGGATTTACATGTTTATCGATGGGTTGGCAGAACCTCTACGTGGGTTAGTCATGTCCACTAGGCCTGCTACACTTCAGGATGCAGTTGGGAGGACAAGAGACTTGCAAGATGCTTTGCCTAGGACTAGAGCTCCTTTAAACCAAAGATCGACATTTCAGCTGAAGGGGAAGGACACGAGAGTTCCACCACAGAAGGGGAACCAAGGCCGAGGGACTTTGGACGATGATACTCGGAGAGACTTGAGACAGAGGAAGCTATGCTTCACATGCCAGGAGCCATGGGCACTGGGTCATCGATGTGCTGCAAGGAAGGCTAATTACATAGAGGTCTTCTCCAACAGTGAAGGAGAAGAATATGCCTATGAGGAGATAGAGGGAGAGGTCAGCGTTGTAGCACAGAGAGGAGATCATCCACCCCCACATCTACTAGGAGTAGGAGGGGTAGCGTTTTCACCCACAGGAGGAGTCCTTGCATCTCTACGAGGAGTTCCGAAGTATTTGACACTGCGTGTCCGAGGCACTGTGTAGGGGCATTGTGTTTCAGTGCTCGTAGATAGCGGGGCCACTCATAAATTTATTGATGCTCAGCTAGTAGAGAGGAGGGGCATACTGGCGGAGAGTTTTGACGACTTCTCAATGCTAGTACCGAGCGCCAAAACCATGCAGTGTATGAGATATGTTCCGGCATTGGTAGTGACCATGGGGACCTACACAATGACAAACCACTTCTTTGTGGTTGACATCCCAGATACCAATGTGGTATTGGGAGTGCAATGGCTGATTACGTTGGGTAAGGTCACCACAGACTGGGAGACACTGGAGATGGAGTGGACGGACAAGAAGAGCGGAAAGCATGTGATGATCAAAGGCATGCACACAGACCCTCTGCAGACAGTTTCAGCACATCGGATGGAGGAAAACTTCCGGAAGGGAGACATACAATGGGCAATAGAGCTGCGTATTTCGGAGGCGGGGGCCACAGGGCACTCATTTCACCCAGATGTGCAGTCGATATTGGACAGGTACTCCACGGTTTTTGGGGACATACCACCGAGGCAACCACCGGACCGGGGGTTTGAGCATACTATTAAGTTGGAGCAGGGGATCCAAGCAGTGATCACCACACCCTATAGGCACCGCAAGGCCTACAGGGATAAGATTGAGAGAGTTATCCATGAGCTCTTAGCACTAGGACCAGATCCGGCCCAGTACTAGCCCGTTTGCTTCTTCTATTGTTTCGGTAAAAAAGAAGGATGGCACATTGCGGATGTGCATCGACTACAGGGCACTCAACAAAAAGACGATGACGAACTGATACCCCATTCCCAAGATTGATGAGCTAAGGGGATCGAAATTCTTCTCCAAGATCGATATGAGGTCGAGGTTCCATCAAATTCGGGTGAGGGACCAGGATGTCCCCAAGACTGCATTCAGGTGCCATTATGGCCACTTTGAATTTTTGGTGATGCCTTTCAAGCTAACCAATGCGCCGACCACCTTTCAGTCTTTTATGAACCACATTTTCCAAGATCAGCTGCAAAAGTTTGTGCTAGTGTTCTTTGATGACATCCTTATATACAGCCGCACTTGGGAGGAACACTTACAGCACATTGATGATGTACTGCATATTTTGGAGGAGCAGCATTTCTATGCTAAGCTCTCCAAGTGCGAGTTTGGGTTGACATAGATGCTTTACTTGGGACATATCATTGGTGTGGACAGAGTGAGAGTCCACCAGGAGAAGATCTGGGCCATCCGAGAATGGTCGAAACCAAAGAACGTGACAGAGCTCCGAGGATTTGTAGGCATCTGCACCTACTACCGGAAGTTTTTCCCAACTTGTTGCACCCCTCACAAATCTCACCAAGAAGGGGGCATTTGACTGGACTGATACTGCGCAGAGGGCCTGTGACAGGCTCAAGGAGCGCAGAGGGCCTGTGACAGGCTCAAGGAGGTGATGAGCAGTTGTTCGGTGTTGTCTTTGTCGGACTTCACGCAGCCCTTCATCTTGGAGTGTGATGCCTCGGGGGAGGGAGTAGGCACAGTATTGATGCAATGGGGCCACCCTATATCTTTCGAGAGCAAGAAGCTACTGCCGCATGAGAGGTTGTATCCGATATACAACAAGCAGATGCTGGCCATTATGCATGCACTGGCCAAGTTTCGGCAGTATCTGGTAGCCAATAGGTTTCGGGTGAGGACTGACCACAACAGCGTCCGATTTTCCCTTGAGCAGAAGCAGTTATAGGAGAGGCAACAAAAGTGGGTCAGTAACATCCAGGCTTACGACTTTGACATTGAGTATGTCAAAGGGAAGAACAATGAAGTGGCGGATGCTTTATCACACAGGCTGACAACACTGTCCTTGATGACCCTATATGCAGACTGGAGGGCTCAATTGTTGGTGTAGTTGTTGGAAATACTGAGAGGGGGCTGAATCAGTATTTCTTTTCAATTGTTAGTTTTACCAGTTAGATCACTTATATTTAGAACACAAAATGAACAATAAGAATAAATGCTTTTGTTAATTTCTTCTTTACAATAAATCAAGTACAATATATGTAGGGCTCCAACCCTAGATGAAGACACCACTCTTCAATCTCCCAGGCTCCAACCTGTATTTGCCAAGCACCGACTTGGACTTCCAAGGCTCCAACCTTGTCAATTCTGAGGCACCAACCTCAAGGGCTCCAACCCTATATCTGGTACAGGCTCCAACCTGGTCTCTTGAGGACTCCTATCCTCTAGGGCTCCAACCCTATCTTCCAAGGCACCAACCTTGTCTCTATGAGGCTCCAACCTCTTGGGCTCCAACCCACAACTTCACTTCGTCAAAATATCTTTGGTTATTCTTCACGGCTCCCAAAGTCTTCTTCAACAGGCTCTAAAAATCTTCACTTAGTCTTCATTGTAGTCTCCACATTACGTCATCAATGACAACCTTTTCTTCTTAGAAGGTGTCACCACTGCTCTTCATCGTACCCTAACAATTTCTCCAAGTTACCTCATGATGACTTCAGCAATACATCATGATCTTTCAAGGTATCTTAATAGGATTTCTCCAAGAGTACTTCAAAAGGTGCTCCAAATGATGTCAATGGCTTACTCCAACTGAGGTATGCGACTTCAAGGTTGTCTTCAAGAGCTCTGTACAATAAGTCTTCTTTTAAAATGAATTCAATATTGTTCCTGTAAAATGTCTTCACTGTATTGTTGCACAATAGGTCTACTTCAAAGCAGGACCCAAATTACACTTCCAAACAATCCTAGTTCTTGTCTTCAAAGAGGTGTTTGGATCTGCTTTTCTAGTTATGCAAAAGACTGCTCCAAGAAGAGGCTAGTGACTGCTCCAATAATTGTCTTCAATCTAGCTTCACTAAGCTCAATAATTTGGCCCAAATCTCGCAGGATATTTTCTCAAATATAGCACAAGTTTGAACCTTCTTAGTCACAATTCTAAACCCATTTTTCTATACCACAGATTTGAGGTGTTGAGCCTCTTACAAGAGTAACTGCTCACATATCCGAAGTAGGCAGTTGTCTGAGCTTTAATATTTCCACAAATCTGTGCTACTAATCCAAACTTCAAGCAGGCTTACCAAGCTTCCAAACGGACTTGCCAATACACCTATCAAGGTCTGTAATTCCGATTTCCTTGTCCAATTTTGAATGACAACCCACCATAGATATAAGGTCTGAGACTTGATGAGATACTAAGTTTGAGCTCCCAGCATATTTTAACCAAACAATTAAGCTCTCAATATCTTCTCGGCCTCCTTAAAAAGTCAAACAGTCCACACTGTGGTCTCCTGCAATTTTTGGATTCTTGTTGTATGCCTTAATGGAATTTTCGGATTCCTGAAGTGTCCCTTCCTGCAATTTTCGGATTCCTAAAGTGTGCCTTCCTGCAATTTGCAGATTTCTGAGGTGTGCCTTCCTGCAATACGGGTTGTAAAGCTGCTACAGGTAATTGAATTCAGGACAGCACAGGTCGGAGGGTATATATATGTGAGGGACTGTCCCACAATTCTATGAACTTTAAACCAAGCTGCCCACTGTTCTAAACTGAGGTTCAAAATAATTGTCCTATCCAACAAATCTGTGATCCAAACTATGTATTAAGCTTTGAATGACAAAAGATCAGCCCAGACAATTAATCATTTTCAACCTCTATGTCTTCTCTCCTTGGTGTTGTTCTTTACTGTATATAACTCTGAATTTCTTGACCGAAAATTATGGTTAAAATGAGGAGTACGGATTTCTATTTATACTTGTTTGACATTTGACGAAGAGACACGTCCCTTGGACGACATGTCAAGCCTACACAAGTCAGCTTAGGTCGGCTCAATATCAGAGTTAATTTCCTTAACTTTAAAAAATCAATATCTCCCAAAATATTTAGAGTTTCGGGGCAAGTAAGGGCTCGTTAGAAAGAGGGAAAAATATTCTTTCAGATGGTCTAGGTCCCATCTTGAAAGGTTGTCTCTAAGGTGGTGAAAAACATTTTTCTTTGACTGCCCTTGAATTATTTAGAGCAGAAAATGATTAGGACAGTATGGTTTCTTTGTTTGGTTTATTGTTTGTCTTCTCCATTATTTGGCTTCTTCATCATCATAAGAACATGTAGGACATCTGCATCATCGTGATAGTGTCCAGCAATGAGTGTATCATCCATGTCATCACATAATGGTGCAATGATAAGTTGTAGTGCAGCATTATTAAGATAACTCCAAAATAGTCTTCCAACCCTCAAATGATCTCCAAACATAATCATCATGAAGTATCAAAGTGTATGGCATCATCATGACATCAAGGGTTATGGTCTAGATCATCGAGTGCATGCAACTTTAGATCAAGGAATTCTTAAGGCTTTTGTCATTACTGGTTTGACTTCTTTATAATTTGACATCTTTATTGATGGCATGACATCATCATCTTGAACCAGGCATCTCAAGAATATTGACATCTCCATTAATGCCATATTAACATCAATGACAACCTTGACCAACAATCTCCCTCTTTGTCATTGATGGCAATATTCTTGCCCTTCTAATTTCTCTCCCCCTTTGACATCAATGGCAAACAGGGTGCCCAAATACTCCCCCTATCAAGCTGCTTCTTTTCTTCATGATTTGTAGTCCTTCATAGGTACGTTACTCCCCCTACCATGGTGCTCTTTCTTCTGGCAGTATGGTCCATGATAGATGGGTTTGTATTTCTTCATGTGTTAAAACATCTCCCCCTATCTAGACAAATTCCTTTAGCTCATGAAGAATTGCTCACCTTGTGTGATCAAGAAGAAGGCATCATCATAAAATCATGTTTTTCTTCAATGGAGTTACTTTCGAGAGATGATTTATCAAGATTGTCCATGTGTAACTTATCAAGGATTTCATAGGGCCCACTTCACGGATCACTTTCTGCAAGAATACTCAAGAATCACAAACTCCCCCTAACTATATGCATGGTCTCCTTTTGGCAGCGTTTCACCATCAAATACTTGGAATATCAAGGATGAATTCATCAAGTCAACAACATGTATTTTTGGTTGAAGTGTTCAAGAGACTTCTGGATTCAACTTGCTTCCTTCTCCATACTTGTGTAACTTTTTTCTTTGGCATGGTTCTAGCTTGTGTAGAGGCCCAATTCAAGTTACAATCATGTGCCATATGTCCAATGTTATGGCAATTGAAGCACTCTATCTTGTTCATGAATAAGAAATCGTGACTTCTTGCAAAATTGCTTCTAGGAGATTGACGGGTACCATTATATTTGTCTTTGTGATATGCCCTACAGTCTTTTGCCATGCGCCCAAAGTTTGTACAAGAATAGCAATAACCAAGAAATATACTTTGGTACCTCGGAGATCGAGTTTTTCTTGATGTACTTCTAAAGTCATTTTGCCTTGGGATTCTTTGATGATATTCATTGCCTTTTGTATTCTTGACACCATCTGCAAGTCTCCTTGGAGTAGAATTTCTTCCGTTGTTGTCTTGATTCTTCTCCTTGCCTTTGCTGGAACTGGGAGCATCAACATTTCTTTCTAGGTTCCTCACATATTTGTTGTTTGAAGCATTATCATTCTTGCTTGAGGATTCACCTACATAGCCAAGACCTGATTTATCAAGGGGAGACCTTTGATGACTTAGGATGTCATCTAGGGTTTGAGAGCTTTTCAAGTTCTTATTCAGCAAGTCAACTTCCTTTTTAAGAAAGACAATTTCTCCTTTCAACTTTTCACAATCTTCATCTTTCATAACTAGTTGCTTCTTCATTTCTTCCATCATTTTTGTTGCTTCATGTGCTTCGATTTTAAGGGAGATGACATTTGATTTTATTATGAAGACTTCTTCATTCTCCTTTGCTAGATTGCTCTCCATTTCTTCTTTTATTCTTGTAGCTTCACATGTTTCGGCCTTAAGAAGATTGATGTCTGATCTTAGTTTCAAGATTTCTTCATCCTTTTCTTCTAGTTGGAATATCATGGTGTTTCTCTCCTTTTTTGCTTCCTTAACTTGTCCTTCTATGAATGCCAAAGTTTCCATCACCTTCTCGGCTCCTTGCGCTTGTTTCCTTGATTCTTCTAGTTGAGATCTAAGAGAAGAGACCTCTTCCTTGTATTGACCAATCTCTGCTTCTAGATTGTTCAAACTCTTAAGTCTTTGTTCAAGGTGGCTTGAAAAAGTTTCTTCCCTTTTCTTTGCCTTATCCAATTGATTTGTCATATATATGACTTCTTCATGATGCTTTCTTTTGTTTTGATGAAATTCCTCTTTAATTTTGGCGAGCTCCTCATCTCTTTCTTGTACTTGAAGCTTGACAAAGTCAACTTCCTTCCTTGTCTTGTCTTTGTTACCATCTTGCGCTTTCTTCTTAAGTTCCTCATTTTCCTTTTTCAAACCGTTAATCTCTTCCATGGAAGCCATAAGTTTATTCAGGAGATCTTCTTCAAAGTCTTCTTTGTTCTCTTCATCTTCTAGGTCTTCTTTAGCCTTGTTGTCATCTCTCTTATCTCCAACTTTGTTGATGGATTCTAGACTTCTTTCTTGTTTTTCATCATCTTCTTGACTAGAGATCATTGTCAATGCTCCTTTTGAGTGAAGATCATGAAGTTTGTCCCATATGCCTTTTGCTAATGAACATTTTTGCAAATTGGCCTTCATAGAATCAAGTAGCCCATTCAAGATTTCTTTCATTGCTCTTGTATTATACTCATTAGATTCTCCTTCCAACATGCTATCAGTAAGCACTGATTTCCAAACTTCAATTCCTTGAGTCTTCAAGAAATTCCTTATTCTTGCCACCCATATATCAAAGTTTCCATTGAACAATGGAGCCTTCACAAATTGATTTACTTCAATTTCAATGGTTGAGGAAGACACATCTTTAGGAGGATTGGAGACTTTCTTCCTTGGCTTTGCCGTTTGTGTTCTAATGATCAACCGTCAAGCTGTTAGGCTTTTGGTGGAAGATGCTGACTCTTGAAACCAGGTGTTGGAGAAGCCCCTTGGGTGAATCAGTATTTCTTTTCAATTGTTAATTTTACCAGTTAGATCACCTATATTTAGAACACAAAATGAACAATAAGAATAAATGCTTTTATTAATTTCTTCTTTAAAATAAATCAAGTACAATATATGTAGGGCTCCAACCCTAGATGAAGACACCAATCTTCAATCTCCCAGGCTCCAACCTGTATTTGCCAAGCACCGACTTGGACTTCCAAGGCTCCAACCTTGTCAATTCTGAGGCACCAACCTCAAAGGCTCCAACCCTATATCTGGTACAAGCTCCAACCTAGTCTCTTGAGGACTCCTATCATCTAGAGCTCCAACCCTATCTTCCAAGGCACCGACCTTGTCTCTATGAGGCTCCAACCCACAACTTCACTTCGTCAAAATATCTTTGGTTATTCTTCACAGCTCCCAAAATCTTCTTCAACAGGCCCTAACAATCTTCACTTAGTCTTCATTGTAGTCTCCACATTACGTCATCAATGACAACCTTTTCTTCTTAGAAGGTGTCACCACTGCTCTTCATCGTACCCTAATAATTTCTCCAAGTTACCTCATGATGACTTCAGCAATACATCATGATCTTTCAAGGTATCTTAATAGGCTTCTCCAAGAGTACTTCAAAAGGTGCTCCAAATGATGTCAATGGCTTACTCCAACTGAGGTATGCGACTCCAAGGTTGTCTTCAAGGGTTCGGTAAAATAAGTCTTCTTTTAAAATGAATTCAATATTGTTCCTGCAAAATGTCTTCACTGTATTGTTGAACAATAGGTCTACTTCAAAGCAGGACCCAAATTACGCTTCCAAACAATCCTAGTTCTTGTCTTCAAAGAGGTGTTTGGATCTGCTTTTCTAGTTATGCAGAAGACTGCTCCAAGAAGAGGCTAGTGACTGCTCCAATAATTGTCTTCAATCTAGCTTCAGTAAGCTCAATAATTTGGCCCAAATCTCGCAGGATATTTTCTCAAATATAGCACAAGTTTGAACCTTCTTAGTCACAATTCTAAACCCATTTTTCTATACCACAGATTTGAGGTGTTGAGCCTCTTACAAGAGTAACTGCTCACATATCCGAGGTAGGCAGTTGTCTGAGCTTTAATATTTCCACAAATCTGTGCTACTAATCCAAACTTCAAGCAGACTTACCAAGCTTCCAAACAGACTTGCCAATACACCTATCAAGGTCTGTAATTCCGATTTCCTTGTCCAATTTTGAATGACAACCCACCATAGATATAAGGTCTGAGACTTGATGAGATACTAAGTTTGAGCTCCCAGCGTATTTTAACCAAACAATTAAGCTCTCAATATCTTCTCGGCCTCCTTAAAAAGTCAAACAGTCCACACTGTGGTCTCCTGCAATTTTTGGATTCTTGTTGTATGCCTTCATGGAATTTTCGGATTCCTGAAGTGTCCCTTCCTGTAATTTTCGGATTCCTGAAGTGTCCCTTCCTGCAATTTTCAGATTTCTGAGGTGTGCCTTCCTGCAATACAGGTTGTAAAGCTGCTACAGGTAATTGAATTCAGGACAGCACAGGTCGGAGGGTATATATATGTGAGGGACTGTCCCACAATTCTATGAACTTTAAACCAAGCTGCCCACTGTTCTAAACTGAGGTTCAAAATAACTGTCATGTCCAACAAATCTGTGATCCAAACTATGTATTTAGCTTTGAATGACAAAAGATCAACCCAAACAATTAATCATTTTCAGCCTCTATGTCTTCTCTCCTCGGTGTTGTTCCTTGCTGTATATAACTCTGAATTTCTTGACCGAAAATTATGGTTAAAATGAGGAGTACGGATTTCTAGTTATATTTGTTTGACATTTGACGAAGAGACATGTCCCTTGGACGACATGTCAAGCCTACACAAGTCGGCTTAGGTCGGCTCAATATCAAAGTTAATTTCCTTAACTTTAAAAAATCAATATCTCCCAAAATATTTAGAGTTTCGGGGCAAGTAAGGGCTTATTAGAAAAAGGGAAAAATATTCTTTCAGATGGTCTAGGTCCCATCTTGAAAGGTTGTCTCTAAGGTGGTGAAAAACATTTTTCTTTGACTGCCCTTGAATTATTTAGAGCAGAAAATGATTAGGACAATATGGTTTCTTTGTTTGGCTTATTGTTTGTCTTCTCCATTATTTGGCTTCTTCATCATCATAAGAATATGTAGGACATCCGCATCATCGTGATAGTGTCCTGCAATGAGTGTATCATCCATGTCATCACATAATGGTGCAGTGATATGTTATAGTGCAGCACTATTAAGATAACTCCAAAATAGTCTTCCAACCCTCAAATGATCTCCAAACATGATCATCATGAAGTATCAAAGTGTATGGCATCATCATGACATCAAACGTTATGGTCTAGATCATCGAGTGCATGCAACTTTAGATCAAGGAATTCTTAAGGCTTTTGTCATTACTGGTTTGACTTCTTTATAATTTGACATCTTTATTGATGCCATGATATCATCATCTTGAACTAGGCATCTCAAGAATATTGACATCTCCGTTAATGCCATATTGACATCAATGACAACCTTGACCAACAGGAGTACTCCAAGGACCGCTTTGCTTGTGAGGTGCTGGATGGTCAGGTTGCAGATGACAGATACAGGGTGATGGATGAGGTCGTCTACTACAAAGATAGGATCTTCTTGATTGGGGATTCTTAGCTGAAGGAGAAGATACTGCGTGCATCCCATGATTCACCATTATCAAGCCATCAGGGATTCACGAAGACCTACAGGGCAATCAGGGAGAGGTTCTCTTGGAGAGGCCTCAAGGAGGACGTACTCCAGCATGTTAGGGAGTGCGAAGTGTGTCAGAGAAACAAGGGGGAGATTATCCACCCAAACGGACTACTACAACCACTTCCCATTTTGAAAGGAAAATGGGAAAACATTTCTATGGATTTCATTACTGGGTTGCCCGCGATGCAGGGCAAGGATTGCATCTTTGTGGTCGTTGATCGACTAACAAAGTATGCTCACTTCTTCGCCATATTAGCACGGTACACAGCTGCACAAGTGGCAGAGCTATTCTTCCATGATGTTTTTAAAATGCATGGTCTTTCGAAGACAATAGTCAATGACAAGGACAGTAATTTCATGGGAGGATTTTGGCAGGAGCTCTTTCGTTTGGTGGGTACAGATTTAACTCCTAGTACCAGCTATCACCCTCAGACGGACAGGCAAACGGAGGTAGTGAACAAGTGGCTGGAAGGCTACTTGCAGAACTATGTCACAGGGCAGCAGAAGGCATGGCTGCATTGGCTACATTTGGGAGAATACTGCTACAACACCACTTTCCACATGTCTATCGGTATGTCTCCATTTTATGCTTTATATGGATATCATGCTCTAACTTTTACTGATGTTATGTTTGGAGCTAGCAAGGCCCTTAGGGCCAAGGACTGGATCCGAGAGACCCAAGATATACTTTAAGCTCTTAAAGACAACTTAGTCACAATGTAGAATCAACAGAAGTTGTATGCCAATAGAGGGAGGGTAGAGAGACAGTTTTAGGTAGGTGACTTGGTCTACCTCTGACTTCAGGCTTACCAGCTGTCTACGCTAAAGCAGAACGGGCGCGAGAAGCTCAAGCCCCGCTTCTATGGACCTTACAGGGTGATCCGCCAGGTAGGAGAGGTTGCTTATGAGTTGGAGCTGCCAGCAGGTAGCAGGATACATAACATTTTCCATGTATCATGCCTGAAAAACGCATTGGGGCAGCAGGTAACTGCAACAAAGGAGCTCCCACCTACAGATGATGAGGGGCATTTGGTGTTACAACCAGAAGCCATCTTAGACACCCGAGAGAGACAGCTACGGAGCAGGAAAGTTAAGGAGTACTTGGTGAGATGGAGAAATCTTCCGAATGAGGATGCTACTTAGGAGAGTGAGAAGATTTTGCAACACCTATCTTTGCAGTTGCTTGAGGACAAGCAATATTTTGGCGGGGAGGACTGTAATATTCCTAATTAGCAGCAACTAATTGGCAATATTAATTTTTGCTCAGATTTTGCTTTTCTAATGTTCAACCATAAAATAAACGGGTGATGGGACCCATAACCCAACTTAGGAGAAATAAACTCCCTAAAGTCACTTAGACATTATTTTGATTTCAGCGTGGGGCCCAGGGGAGCCAAGTGACAGTGTAGGGAGAGGGACAGCGCAGAGGCAATGTGGGCCAAGCAGCGCAGTGGCAGCGTGGTCCAGGACAGCGCAATGTAGGCAGGGCAGCGTGGCATGACGAGACAACCCAATATAGTGGGGTCCAAGGGAGAGCTAGTGTCTCAAGCATAAAAGGAGGGAGAGGCTAGCTACTCACTCATTCTATTATGCATATTCAGAATTTTTGTCTAACAGATATTGAGCACGCTTATACTATTTAGCTAAGTCTGCAAGTGTTGTTCAACACACGGGTGTCTCCGAGCGAAGATCCCAACCTCAGCCTCGGGGGACTTCGAGTACCCGCTCAGGTGAGGAGCTTCACCATTGATTTTCAGAACAGAGAACATAGAGCCATTCAGCTAGGAGTTACGCAGTCACTAAGGCAGTGCAGTCACACTCAGAGATTACGCAGTCTTGGAGGAGGGCAGCACCGAGAGTGAAGGGAGATCAAGAGTTTCAGCCGGGAGAAGTGTGAGGGGATCAGCCCTTCACAAGTCATCTTTTGGAGCAGTAGGAGGTGAAAATTTCCAACCATTCAGTTCATGGGCCAGCGTACTCACAAGGAGTGCGTAATTTTCCCAAGGGGGTCAAATTTCGAGGTTAGCCTTTCCAGAATTCCTTCCTGGGTTTTTCCGGGTTTTTGGAGGAGAGTTCATAGCCGGAGTTTCACAATTTTCTAAGCAAGGGAACAACCCCAAAGAGTAGCTCTATTCCAACTAGAAGAAGCACTTTCCAGCAATAGCAACAACTCAAGGAGTTACACAGTCTAGAGAGAAAGCATCCATTCCCAACAGGGTTTTGAGAGTTATTTCAGCTTGCCTTGAGTAACCCAAGGTGCCATCATTCTGATCACCTCTTGTACTCATTCCCTCTTTCAGATTTATAATAAAATGGCTTAGCTTTTCTCAATGTTTGCAGTGCTTTTCATGGTGTCTCTCTATTTGTTGTAGTTTTTGTTTATGTTGCTTTGTATTGTTGTTTATTTCCTATTCAGAATATTACATTAACATATGCTCAAATTTTTTATTCAAATAGACATAAATTGGAGGCTACAAGTAGAAAATGAATATTTATTGGTTATAGAATTGAATCAAATACATATAAGTTTTATGATCATATAAATAAAAAGGTTTTCATAACTGTAGATGTGTTTTTTATGAAACACTTCCACATGTCAATACATCAAAATCGAAAAGTGAAGCTTTGCAGGATGATGATGATGATGATGATGATGAAAATGAATTCAAAACTCCTGTTACATATGGAGGCAGCGTGTAATATTTCGAATAGGAAATAAACAACAATACAAAGCAACATAAACAAAACTACAGCAAAGAGAGATGCACCATAAAAATCACTGCAAACATTTCAGAAAAGCTGAGACATTTTATTATATTTCTAGAAATAGAGAATGAGTACAAAAGGTGATCAGAATGATGGCACCTTGGCTTGCTCAAGGCAAGCTAAAATCTCTCCAAACCCTGCTATGGAATGGCGACTACTCTAGTGACTGCGTAACTCTCTGGGCTGCTTCTATTGTTGGAAAGCGCTGCTACTGGTTGGAATGGAGCTGCTCTTTGGGGTTGTTCCCCTGCTCAGAAAATTCTGAAACTCCGACTATGAACTCTCCTCCTAAAACTCGGAAAAACCTCGGAAGGAATTCCGGAAAGGCTGCCCCAAAATTTGATTCCCTTGGGAAAATTACGCACTCTTGGTGAGTACGCTTGCCTCTGGACTAATCAACTGGAAATGTTGGCCTCTCACTACTCCAAAACACAAATTGTGAAGGGTTGATCCCCTCACACTTATCCCGAATTGAAGCTCCTGAATCTCCCTCACTCTCGGAGCTGCTCTCCTCCAAGACTGCGTAATCCCTGTGAGTGACTGCGCTACCTGATGAATAGCATAACTCCTGAAGGTTGGCTCTTTAATCTCTGCTCTCAAAAATGATGATGAAGCTCCTCACTTGAATGGGCACTTGAAGTCCCCCGAGGATGAGGTTGGGAACTCCGCTCAGAGACACCCGCGTGCTGAACAACACTTGCAGACTAAGCTAAATAGCGTAAGCGTGCTCAGTATCTGTTAGACAAAAATTCTGAAGATGAATGATAGAATGCATGAGACGCTAGGCCCTCACTCCCTTTTATGCTTGAGGCCCCAACGTTCCCTTGGGCCCCACTGCGCTGTGCTTTCCTCTTTGCCATGCTACCCCTGCCTACTCTGCACTGTTTGGCCCACGCTGCCACTGGGCTGCCTGGCCCATGTTGTCCCTGCGCTGTCCCTCTCCCTGCACTGCCACTTGGTTCCCCTGGGCCCTACGCTGAATGTGTCATGTTGGCCAAGTGACTTTAGGAAGATTATTTCTCCTAAGTTGGGTTATGGGTCCCAACACCCTTTTTATTTATGGTTGAACATTAGAAAGTAAAAATCTGAAAAAAATTAATATTGCCAATTAGCTGCTGCTAATTGGGAATATTACACAGCAAAGAGACGAGGACAAAGAGGAGGAGGAAAATAAAGTAGAGTTGGAAGAACAAGATGACAAACAAAAAGAAAATGGCAGAAAATCTTCAAACGATTCTCGTAAAAGACCAACATGGTTCTATACAACTCTACAAGATACAAAGCCAAATGAAATTCAACAAGGGCAAAGAAGAACAAGGTCACAATCACCACATCGGGTAAATCTTGCTTTGATGAGCAAAGTTGTGCATACTTATGATCCAGTTTCTTTTAATGAAGCAAATCAAAAACAAGAATGGAGAGATGCCATGCAAACTGAATAGGATGCTTTGATTAAAAACAATACTTGGGAGTTAGTTGAATTACCCTCAACTAAGAAACCAATAGGCTGTAAAACAGTGTATCGCACAAATTCAAATCGGATGGTTTTATTCATAAATATAAAGTCAAGGTAGTTGCAAAAGGATACGCACAACAAGAAGGAATTGATTAGGAAGAAACATTGGCTCCTACTGCAAAATTAATAACAATTAGACTGCCGTTAGCACTTGCAGCTCAGTTTGGATGGCAGGTACACCAATTGGGCATTAAAAGTGCATTTCTAAATGGAGATTTACAAGAAGAAGTATATATGGAGCAACCTACAGGAATTGTAGCTTAAGGTAGAGAAAATTTAGTATGTAAGATGGTGAAGGCCTTGTATGGATTAAAACAAGTCCACTGAGCATTGTATGACAAAATTAATAAATATCTTAAACTAAGAAGTTTTAAAAGAAGTGATTAAAACACTAACTTATATATCAAAGAAAAAGGTGAAGAAATTATAATTATGGTTGTATATGTTGATGATTTGATAATTACAAGTAGTAGGAACGATTTGATACAGGAAGAGAAAGATAGTCTTTGTAATTCATTTGATATGACTCACTTGGAACCATTACATTACTACTTGGGTGTTGAAGTTTGGCAACAACCACACTATTTTTATCTCACAGACAAAATATGCTTCAAAATTGTTGATAAAATTTAGAATGAAACATTGTAAACCAAGCAAAAATCCAATGGAAGTAAATTTGAAACTTTCTAAAGAAGATGATTCTGAAGTTGTGAATGAATTGCTATATAGTCAACTTGTTGGACGATTAATTTTTCTTACTACAACTAGACCAAACATACCTTTTGCAAATGGAATGCTATCAAGATTTTTAAATTGTCCAAGACAAACACATTGGAATGCAACAAAAAGAGTACTTATATATATCAAAGGTACATTGCAATTTGGTATTGTATTGGAAAAGAATAATAATTTCGTGTTGAAAAGTTTTTCAGATGTAGATTGGGCAGGTGATATAGATGACTGGAGATCTACAACAGGTTATGCTTTTCTCTCTTGGTAGTGGAGTAATTTCATGGACAAGCAAAAAGCAACGCTCGGTAACACTTTCAACAATGGAAGCAGAATACAAAGCAGCAGTTGGAACAGACTGTGAAGAAGTATGGTTACAAAGGATTTTAAGTGATTTGAAGCTTTTACAAATGCAACCTACAACTTTATACTGTGACAACCAAAGCACCATCAAGATGACAAAAAATCCAATTTATCATTCAAAAATAAAACATATTGAAATTCAATATCATTATATCAGAGAACAAGTGTGGAAGAAAGAAATAGAGTTGATATATTGCAAATCCCAAGATCAAGTAGCAGACATCTTCACCAAATCACTCAACAAGGAGAAATTTGAAAAATTTCGAGAAAAGTTAGGGGTTATGAAAAATGAAATCATCCTTAAGAGGGGGTGTTGGATATAATGATGATTTCATAACTATATAATTAATTTGTAAATTAATAAATAATAAATATGTACTTAGGTAAATAGTTAAAATATAATTAACAATTAGGGGACCGTTTTCTAGTGGGACTAACAAATTCACTTAAATATAAATGTAATACCATTTTAAGTATTTTACATGAGATTGAATAAAACATCTCTCAAATATTCTTCATGTCTCTCTTATCCTCTGCACATTAAAGCTTAACAGATTCCAATCTAACCCATTATAGATTTCTAAACTTCCTACAATGTCAAAGCACTTCAGTGGTACAGATAAAGGAAACGTCAATAAAGTAAATTACAAATAGATGAAATGGGGAACATGAGAAAGAAAGAAACCCTGGACTCGAAGAAAAGTGAATACCTACAAAATAGCCCATTTTTAAACTAAGGGGACAGCCAGTTCAAAACAATCTATGTAGGAAACAGATTGGCACTCTTAAGCCTAACCAATAGACCAGAACAAACCCACATTATTGTTTTAGCAGAAATAGAACATAGATATAAATCAATTTTATATAAGAAGAAATGAAAGCTTACGTCCAAAGTTCTTTTCATGTCTTTGAGCACATGGCTTCCATGAAGTGGTTGCAGAATATGGATTCTCCCAAAGAGATGGTGAATCTTTCACCTGAACAAGAATCCCAAATAAACTGCACAAATATAACGCATAGTGTAGTGCATATAAAATAACAGAGCAGAAAATTTCCATTTATCACTTGCTAACCCATCTTAGCATATGGAGATGCATTGGCTTTCCCAAAATACGATGTACATTCTTGCCCTGCAAGAAAAGTAATTTCTGATCTTTCAAACTTTAAATATGATTCCTAAACTTACTTGTGGGCAACGGAGAAAAATCCCATCCTTTCTGCACAAATATGGACGATTCTGTACATATCACAAATTAACCCAGCTATTAAAATACGATCTTTCTGCTCACATTTCATTAGAGGCTGCGACTATTGAACTTGTGAATTTTCTATACTAAAATAGTAAAACTCGAAAATTCTACTCTCAAAATAAGTTAGGCACAAGATGCAAGAACTAATTGAACTCTAGAATAATTCCAAATTCTGCATATTAAGTTTTGAAAAAAGATTAACAGAAATTACAGCAAAAATTTAGATGACAGATGGCCACTGCAGAAACTGAGATACAGATTAACTAAGATATGTCCCCAAACTGAAATAGCCAACCCACATGCAGGTAACCACTTCCCACATGAAGGACTGCCATAAGTTACCAGATTTTTATATCAGCTGCAAAAGTAACAGATTGATCCAAACTCAAAAACACATTAGGTAGCAAACTTGGTGTAGCTAAAGCCTAAAAGTAAATCCATAATGAAGTGCAACCCCTGACATATGGCACTTACTAGTGCAATGCAATGCACACTTCCTGCTCTTTTGATTGCTCATTTGCTCAAGCATTTCTCACTGATTACAAGATTGAACTAAAAAACCCAGGAGACAATGAACAAGCATTAATGCATACATCTGTAGATATTTACCACCCTATGATTAACATCAAAAACGCCCCAGTTGAATTCAGTGGCATTTGTTTTGACCAGCTACTGGTGTCAAGATCTTTAATTATTTTTTAACTGCCCTACTCTTATCATGATGAGGCTTGTTATCCCATGACTTGTACGGGTAACTAGTGTTGATTTATGGTAGCATCGGATGTGCTCTAGCTTTGTAACTTTGTATATAGGCTAGGACATATGTATTCAATAAAACCTAGAAATGGTTTTGGAAAATTCCACTTAGAGATGGTTTAAATAAAATAATTAATCGTTTTTTAATGTTTTCCTAAGTCTAAACTTAGGGAAACTGATTAATTAAAGGGTATTAATTAAACTAAGTGAGAATCTTCTAGATAAAGTCATGGATCACCTCCAAGTTAATCTTAGCCCTTGATTATGTTTTAATCTTGGCCATTGAAGGGTCAATGGAAGAATATAAGGAGGGTGAGGGACCTATGGAAAACACATTGAGCACATTGAGCATTTGGAATTTTTGAGTTTGTGTGTGGAGACACAACTTTTGGTCAGAATCAAATCACTAGGGCAGGGTTTGCTAAGTGATTTTGATTCAGTGATCAGATCCAGAGAGAGGCAGATGCAGTAACTGGTCATGAGGAACAGGAGTACATTTCAGAGAGAGGCATAAGTGACACAGAGAGACGTAGCGCAGTTTTCTGAACGGGTGACGCAGTCCCGGCAGGGAATCACGCAAAAGTGATGCAGTGCCTTCTAGAGTCAATCCATAGATAGATAGAGGCAGGGGTTTCTGTGCCAGGAGGGCCAAAATCCAGTCTCAGATCAGCTTGATCAGTTGCAGAGAGAGGTGACGCAGTTTCTCAGGCTTGCCCATGCAGGCTTACGTAGTTCCAGTGTAGGCACTCACGCAGAGGCAGAGAGGGGCTTCACCAGCGCTGTTTAGATCAACCAGGGACTTGCAGAGTGAGGTATATCTCACAACTACATTTGTTGTCCAGATTTCTCTGAAGGGTTAGCCAGATATTGGCACCCTAGTTGTACTCAAGATTCTGCTGCTTAATAATATAAACCCTCAGATCTGCTGCACCTCTTTTCCCAAGTTGGGTTTTTCCGGGGACTTAATCCAAAATAACTGTGTCAAATGTGGATGTTTTTCATTGTATTTTGTTCAGATTGTTTCAGCACTTAGATTTATTCCGCAATATTATTTGTGTAGACTGCTTCAATAATTACTTCAGTATTTCAATGTAAGGAAATAATTATGAAAAATAATAGGAGAAGTAATTCAGATTTGTTGCAGTAGGAATACAGATTTACGATTTTTCACATGGTATCAAAGCTTATTCAAGCTGAAGTGCAAGAGAAACAAGAGTGAACCAGCAGATTAGCGTAGCAGAGACTAGTATCTACGTAAGCAACAGCAACCCCTCCCAGAGATTACGTTGTCCAGCCCAAGAGGGTAATCCAGCACAGAAAAAGGCCCCCTTTGAGAGAGTTAACAGAGGGGTAAGCATTTTTTCAGTTGCAGAAAAGGTAGCGTAGCAGACTAGCATAGCTGAAGGACGCAGTTACTGAACAGCAGTAAGAGCTAGTGCATAAAGCGTCAGAAAATTTCTGAAAAACGCAGATTGGGGATTTCTTGATCTCAGAGAGTTTTCTTACTCAAAGAAACTCAGTTTCTCCCGTGCAGCAGCAGAAGCAATGACTTACTCCACAAGGAGCGTGTAAGTCCAGTTGAGTAGAGGGATAGAGAGAGAAATCGACAGTTGAGGAGATGCCCAGCAACGGACTGTGTGACCAAGATAGATTGGAGGGTGCCACCAACTATGTTATTTGGAAATCAAGGATTGAGTTTCTCCTTGATGAGCATGATCTGAAAGCCCTCATAGACAATGCAGTTGCAGAACCTCTTGATGCAGCACACCTGAGACAATTCAAGAAGAATATGGCAAGAGCGAAGCGATTGATTCTAGATGGTGTGAAGGACCATATCATACCTCACATAGCAACTAAGAACACTGCTAGAGAGATGTGGGCAGGGCTAGAAAATCTATACCAAGGATCTTCCGAGCAGCGGAAGATGTATTTGGAGGAGAGGATGCGGAATACCAGGATGAAGAAGGGAGAACGTTTTAACTCCTTCCTGTCCCGTATTCAGGATACCCGAGACCAACTGTCAGCGGTGGGGGCTGCTCCTAGAGACTCGAAGCTGGTAAGGCTCACTCTGAACTCTGTTTCAGAAGACTATAAGGTCTTTGTCCAAAGCATTCTGGGCAGAGAAAGGCTTCCAGGATGGGAAGCAATGTGTGCAACCTTACAGCAAGAAGAGCTGAGGAGAGACCTCCTCAAAATCCATTTGGAAGATGGGAACAGTGGGTCGAAGGTCAAGAAGGAGGAAGAAAATAACACTGCCCTTGCATCAAAGGGGTAACAGAAGCAGAAGAAGAAAGATCTGTCTAAGATGAAGGGCTTCCGGTGTGGGGAAATGGGACATTATGCCACACAGGGTCCTCGTAAGAAAAATGATAAAGAGGAGAAGGAAGATCCTCAAGCAAGAGCTGCCAAGATTGAGGCAGAAAGAGATTGTGCTATGTTAGCTCATATTCTAAAAGGAGAGAAATGGGTTGACTTGGAGTTGTAGATCCAGAATCTACTAGTGGCAAGATCCTTGAGCATTTCCGAACTCTTAGATCACATGTGAGCTACAATAGCCTTAAGACAGTAGCAGGATGGACAGTTGCAGCAAAAAATGAGAAGACTATGCAATGGCTAGCAGTACTAGAGCCTGATCGGCGCAAAGAGGGAGCAACATCATCAGCAGTTGAGCAGCAACAACGCAGTGCACACTGGTGCAACGCAGTGTAGAGCAGCAACAGCGCAGTATTTTTCAAAGAGCCAGTGCAAAAACTAGCAGCAGTCAGTCTTATTTTTCAATTGCAGATTTACTTGTCCAATTTCGGATGTTTTTCTGTTGCAATTAGCAACAGTGCAGCAACAGTAGTAGATGAGCAGCAACATCGCAGTGCACAAGTGGTGTAGCGCAGTGCAGAGTTGTGCTCACGCAGTGCATTGCAGTGCTCACACAGTGCAGCAGCATGGTTGCAGAATTCAGAGGGAGTTGCAGTACAATGGCAATTGGCAGCAGTATGCAGAGTCAACAGCAGTACAGACGCAGCATTTTCTTGTGCAGTGTTGGTGAGCAACATCAACAACACAGTAGCAGATATTCCAGAAGTCAGAGCAGCACATTGAGTTGTTTTGCTAGAGCACCTTCCTCGCTAAGAGGGAGTGTTGATTTATGGTAGCATCAGATGTGTTCTAGCCTTGTAACTTTGTATATAGGCTAGGACACATGTATTCCATAAAACCCAGAAATGGTTTTGGAAAATTCCACTTAGAGATGGTTTAATTAAAATAATTAATCGTTTTTTAATGTTTTCCTAAGTCTAAACTTAGGGAAACTAATTAATTAAAGGGTATTAATTAAACTAAGTGAGAACCTTCTAGATAAAGTCACAGATCACCTCCAAGTTATCTTAGCCCTTGATTATGTTTTAATCTTGGTCGTTGAAGGGTCAACGGAAGAATATAAGGAGGGTGAGGGTCCTATGGAAAACACATTGAGCACATTGAGCACATTGAGCATTTGGCATTTTCGAGTTTGTATGAGGAGACACAGCTTTTGGTTAGAATCGAATCACTAGGGCAGGGTTTGCTAAGTGATTTTGATTCCGTGATCAGATCTAGAGAGGGGTAGACGCAGTAACTGTTCAGGAGGACCAGGAGTAAATTTCAGAGAGAGGCAGAAGTGACGCAGAGAGAGGCAGCGCAATTTTCTGAAGGGGTGACGCAGTCCCTGCAGGGAATCACGCAGAAGTGACTCAGTGCCTTCCAGAGTCAGTCCAAATATAGATAGAGGCAGGGGTTTCTGTGTCAGGAGGGCCAAAATCTAGTCTCAGATCAGCTTGATCAGCTACAGAGAGAGGTGATGCAGTTTCTCAGGCTTTCCCACGCAGGCTTACGCAGTTCCAGCGTAGGCATTCGCGCGGAGGCAAAGAGGGGCTTCACCAGCGCTGTTTAGATTAGTCGAGGATTTGCAGAGTGAGGTATATCTCACAGTTACATTTGCTGTCCAGATTTCTCTGAAGGGTGAGCCGGATATTGGCACCCTAGTTGTACTCAAGATTCTGCTGCTTAATAATATAAAACCCTCAGATCTGCTGCACCGGTTTTCCCAAGTTGGGTTTTTCCTGGGACTTAGTCCAAAAATAACTGCGTCAAATGTGGATGTTTTTCATTGTATTTTGTTCAGATTGTTTCGGAACTTAGATTTATTCCACAGTATTATTTGTGTAGACTGCTTCAGTGATGACTTCAGTATTTCAATGTAAGGAAATAATTATGAAAAATAATAGAAGTAATTCAGATTTGTTGCAGTAGGAATCCATATTTAGGATTTTTCACAACTAGAGGATCAATGCACTTGGATTTTTATTGCAACCAACAGTTCCACAAATGAGATCTATGGGTTGGCCATGGATGTTTGCCAGAGATGTTTCTAGCATTTGCTTTGCTGACCTCTGATGGTGTTAGTTGTTGGATGGAGATTGTACCAAGCAGTGTTATGCCTTATGCTCTTGCTCTCACACATGATGATATTGATTTTTGGATGTGGGTCATGACCCACAATGACCATTGGTGTACTTTATGTTAGTTTTCGATGGATATGGTAGCATCAAACATGTGTTCTAGTCTCGAAGGTGTCAGAGAGGCTAAGGAACACGAGATCTCCAAAACCCATAAAAGGTTTCAAGAGAAAACATTTAGAAACCTCTCAATTAAATTAATTGATCAATAATTAAAAAGTTTCTAAGTCTAACTTAGGAAAATTGATTAATTAATAGGTATTAACTAAAAAAATCAATTTTACTCTAGAGACTTCCGGAAAAGTGATATAACGGAGTCTAAGATGATCTAAGCCATCGATCACGATTAGATCTTGGTCATTGACGCTCCAACGAGAGATTATAAGAGCAGGCCGAAGGGATTGAAGAAGATACATTGAGTGAGCAAGGCAGTTCGAATTACCGAGTTCGCAATATTCAGCGAGGTGCAGTTCGAGCCAAGGGAGAGATAGTAGCAGGGGTTCCAACAGTGAGAATTTCCAAGGAAATTTTCAAGAAGTATTCCAATGTTCCAGAGTCAAGAAAGGGAGGTTGACTTTATCTACATGGGAGGTGGTACAAAGCAATGCGAGTTGCCCAGGTTGCCAATGCGAGTTACTCGGATCAACTTGTTTCAATTGCAGGAGGTCGAATCAAGGTCCAGAAGGCAGAGCGAGTAGTTTTCAAAAGCAGAAAGAGGTAGGACTACTCACCTGGAGGCATTTTCCATGTTGCGCAAATTTCCTTCAACCAGCAGTGTGCATTTCAGTCAACCAGTGCAAGTGTCGGGAAGGAGTGCAAGCAGGCCAAAGGAGGCCAAGTTGATTTGCAAAGGAGATCTAGATCTCTAGTCCATTTCCAGCTGAGATAAAGTGTTAGAGGATTGACAGTTGGGCATCCAGTTGTAATTTTCTATTTTTGTTGCATAATAATAAAACCATCATTTGTTGCATTGGTTTTCCCTTCAGGGTTTTTCCAAGGACTATTGTCCAAAAATTATAGTGTCATTTTTATTATATATGTGCCTCTATTTCTCAGTTCCAGTTTTTATATTTTCGTAGCATAATTTTATTGTGAAGAATTGCAGTGTGAATTATTCGATATTTGTCGTCATAATAATTACAAAAGACAAATAAATTGATAAAGTCAGCAGAATAATTTCAAGTTGCTACAATTCAATGAATTTTCACATGGTATCAAAGCAATAATATCAAATCAGAGGCTCTAAGCGAAGGAAGCGAGTTTTGCGCAGTTTCAGAGGAAGCTCTGAAGCACCAGTTTCTAGATTTGCGCAGGCCAAGCCAGGGGTGCGAATTGCAAAGGGGCAGAAAATCGATTTCCAGTTCAGGGTGAAGGAAAATATCGATTTTTCCTCAGATATGTAGCAGCAGGTAGTAGGATTGTCGGTAAGGGTTTCTAGTGAGCAAATCAATTGATTCGCAGAGCAGATCTAGCACAAAGATTTTGCAGCAAAGGTTTTGCAGCAGTAGATCAGCGTAAGGAGGAAGAGAAAAGCACACAAATAATTATACCTAGGACTTCACGAGTGTGTTTGAACTTCTCAGATTTTCCAGTATGGTTGCAAAGAGATTCAGCATTCAAGAGGCTACGGATTTGTCATCCAGATTGGAAGATGAATTCACTCAGATAACTTGCCTCTTTCGCTCGTTGTCTAGTATATAGATAGTGGAGTGTCAGCTCACATGACATGGGTTAGAGACTACTTCTCCAGCTATAAGGACGAGGAGATGGACTTCCAGATCCAGATGGGAAACAAAAGTAAATGTACTTTAATCGGGAGAGGTACCTATTACCCACCACCCATGGGTGACACCCATAGGAGAAAATTTTCTCCTAGATTGTCCTCAGCCAGAAGCCAACAGCCCCTTACAGCCACCAGATAGCTCGATATGCCACCATCTCTGCCAACTGAGCCAGCCATATGCTCCCTTACCCATCTATTATGATCGCATGTTTGAAGGTGGGCCTTCCAACCCCGAAGGTATGGCTTTTCATTATGTAGTTGGGTATTTTTGTTTACTTATCATGGATACTTTTGGGGATGGATTAGTGGGGCAATTCGACAGAAAGAGTGGGACTGGATTGTACTCGTGTCTCCTATTTCCAATTTGACAGTTGGCCTTGTATCCTAGTCACGTGGGATCTCCTTTATTGGTTGCTAGCTTTAGGGTTGGCACTACACAAGAAACCCCGATTTTTGTTGCGTGGTCCCGTTTCCCTACGCCATATACATCACTCCCCTCCACTCATTATAACACCATTCACCATATTTCCCATCTGGGTCCACAAGGAGTCTGTTTCTCCCTCCCCTTGTCCACACCTTGGGTCGGACCTAGAACAATGCCTCTGAAGTTGATGCAACTAAAAAGAAAAGAAAATAATAATTTGGCCTCTCTCAACAGGAAATGTACCATAAAATGCAAAAGATGGAAAAGACATACAAATTTATCACGTGGACAAAAGCCAAACGTGAGCTCTACCCCTATCACTATGGTCATCACCCTAGTTCCTAGGATCCCTCATATCAACCCTTTTCATCATTAAGGAATCCATGATTGGCCCAACCACTGGTGGACGATGAACTGCCCCACCTCGAAGGGGTATCCACTGCTATTTCTTAAACATCATGCTCTCATCCCCTAAAGCCCCGAACAGTTATAAAAGAAAAATCAATAAAAGGCAAAAGGCATATCAAGAAAGGTGGAAAATCAAAGGTAGGGGTAACTCATGTACTGCAATTGCTCCCTCCTACATTCACATACTGAAGTGTGGGCTCCCCTTATTACAGCTACCCTTGTACTATGGCATGTGGCTTGGAGTCTTCCCCTAATGCCCCACTCTATTCCATCATTATATTGTTAGTTTTTGTAGCATCGTATGTGTTCTAGCCACGAGATTTAGAAGAGAGGCTAGAATACATGTATTCTCCAATACCCAAAAATCATTTCTGGAAATTCCACCTAGAGATGACTTAATTAGATTTATTAGTCAGTTTTATTATTTCCTAAGTCTAAACTTAGGGAATATGATTAATTAATCAGAACAAATTAATTCATGGTGAGAATGTTCTAGAAAAGTACATGGATCGATTTATAGTTAATCTTAGCCATCGATTAAGATTTAATCGTCGTCATTGAAGTCTCAACAGAGGATTATAAGAAGAACTCAAGGAGGCTTGGAGAAGACACACCAAATCAGTTGAAAATTCGATTTTGCTGGGAAATCGATTTCCAGAGTAGCAGTTGTGTGTTGCCAGAAATGATTCAGTGACATCGAAGCAGTGAGAGGGGCAGAGAAAGTAAAACTGGAGGAAGATTTTCAGATCCAGTGAGTACATTTGCAGAGAGGCAGAGAGTGCCACAATGAGGCAACACAGAGGAAGCAGAGTTCCATTTGCTGGGGAGAAGGCAAGATTCAGTGCCAGAAGTTGGGCAGAGGTTCCAGAGGCCGAGAGAATCAGTTTCCCATACACCAGCTGACGAGAAAGTGAGAGGTGACGCAGTTCTAAGCTGGAGGGATGCAATGACTGTGCAGAGGCAGTCGGGAGCAGCTCAATTCGAGTTGAGGTCAGTGTTAGATGTGAAAGTTTAAAAACAGAAACCCTACTGCACTGTCTTGATCTACTTCGCCTACTTGTTTGATTAATTAACAAGTTATTAATCTGAAGTATTTAGAAAAACATTAAAGAAAATACAAACTGCAGCCTACACGTCTACAGATCAATTACTGAACAGCACACATATGTGACAAAATTACACACATATTTTTCGGACAAATGTCCCCAGAAAAACCCAATGCGAGAAAACCGGTGCAGCAGCTCTAGAGGGTTTTATTATTATGCAAAATCTAAATACAACAATCTGGGTAAACGATCTGCCCTACAAAGAAAATACATGGCAGTTCTACCTTATCACTCAGAGAAAGAAAATATGGCTGATCCAACCCTCTGCGGGTAATTAAGAATTCGAGCCCGTTCTCGGCCACTACAAACCTCAACGCAGTCTTCTCCAGCCTCTGTGTCAGCCCTCTGGGCCAGCGCAGCGCAAGCTACCCCTGCGTCACTCTGGAAGGTTCTGCGATGCCTCTGCGTCACCCAAACGGCTCTGCCCCACCCTTTGCGTGGCCTCTGCGTCAGCTTGGCTAGGTTGCGTCACTCCTGCTAGCCTCTGTGTTGTCCTGGTACGAAGTTGCTTCTCTGCTGCTGTATTCTCGGCCTCGGAGCAGATCATCCCTTGCCGATCTCTGCCCCTCACTACACTACAAACTCACTTCAATTTCCTCAGCAAACCCCACCCCATAAATTGGACTTAGCTTCAGTGCTCTGCAATGTGTGTGTGTGTTCTCCAACTAACCCCAAGCCCTTCCTTTATACTTTTTGTTAAAATTTCTTAATCTAAGAAACCCTACTGTTAATTCTCGATTTACTTATCCTACTTGATTAAATCACAAGTTATTAATCTGAATATTCAAAATAACAGCGAAATAAATACAAATAATAGCTTACACATACAAATCATTTACTGAAAAGCACGCTCATATGACAAAGTGACACATATTTTTTAGACAAATGTCCCCGAAAAAACCCAATGTGGGATAGACCGTGCAGCTAGCTCTGGAGGGTTTTATTATTAAGCAGATTCTGAATACAAGAATTTCTGGGCACCACACATGGTTAGCCCTACAGAGAAAAACACGGCAACAATACCTCTTTTACTCAGAGACAGAAAATATGGCTCATTCACATCCTCAAATGGGATTAACAGAACTTGAGCCCTTTCTGGCCCACCGAAAACTCCAGCGCTACTCCTCAACCCTCTGCGTCAGCCTTCCTGGCTTGCGTCAGCCTCTGCGTTGCTCTGTAAGGGGTTGCGTCACCCCTGAAGGGCTTACGTTGCCCCTGCGCTGCCCTGACTAGGACTGTGTCAGCCCTCTGTGGCTCATGTTGCCTCTACGCTGCCTGTGTGTGGCCTCTGTTGGACTACGTGGCTCTGGAATGCCTCTGCGCTGCTCGGTATGCTACCTCTCTACCGCTGTTGTACTCTTGGCCTGAGATCATAGCATCCCCTTGCCAATACTGCCCCTTGCTGCACTGCAAACTCCTGAAATTCTTAGCAAACCACGCCCTAGAATTTCAGCTTAGCTTTAGTGCTCTGTCAATGTGTGTGTTCTCCAACTGACCATAAGCCCTTCTCCTACACTTTTCTTGTTGAAACATCAACGACCGTGATCTAATCTCTAATCGACGGCTAATATTAGAAGCTTCTTGATCCATGTCACTTAAGTCATTCTCATCAGATGTTTAATTTAATTCACTTTAATCTTCTAATCTTCAAACGCTTTCTGGGTCTTGGCGATCTCATGTGCTTCAGCTCCTCCACAAAATTTGAGAGCTAGAGCACATCCGATGCTGCCCCAAAATCTCAACACTCCCTCTTAGCGAGGAATGTGCTCTAGCAATACACTTCACCTCGAAGTACTGCTCTGATCTCTGGCATCAGTCTCCACACTGATGATCGGCATGCTGCCCTTCATCACTGCACTGCTGCTGCTCTCTGTAGTGCTGCCCATGACTCTGCCACCGTCACTGCTACATCTGTACTGTAGCTCCCTCTCAAATTGTTGTATAATGCTGCCAACTATCGCACTGCAACTCAGTTGCTGAGAAGTAAGCAACTAAAGGACCCCTGCCCAATGACAGACAAGTTAGTCGGGCTGCATCTCATCACTAAAGCTCCTTAGGTTGTTGCTCTACGTTGTCCTCCTGAAGCCACTGCGTTGTTGTAGCTCTACACTGTGTAAGCATGCCTCCTCTGCGCTGTTGAAGTCCCATCAGCCCCTCTGCGGTGTTCCCTCTATGTTGTTGCTGCCTCTGCACTGCGCTGCTCCCTCTACAACATCCATCTCTACCTCTGCTCCATCCGTGATCCTTTGCACCCACTGCTCCAGTCATTCATGCTACTGCCTTAAGGCTCCCATAGCACGGATGTGATCCAAGAGTTGGGCTACTCAAGGATCCCGCCACCACTCTATAGCTGCTCTACAGATTAATATCACCCCACTTTCGTGGCTCATGAGCCCTCATGGCTACGTCATCGTCGGAGCCATCGTCTTCTTTAGTTGCCGCAACCTTGGAACTAGAAGCTTCCTTATCCTTCTTCCTTAGAGGACAATTGTTGGCGAAGTGTCCAAGTTCACCACATTGGAAACATTTGATTTTAGATAGATCACGCTTCTTTTTCCCTTGCTGCTTCTTAGATGTTAGGGTTGCATCTTCCTCTTCCTCCTTCTTCACTCTGCTTAATCCAGTGTTGGCTTTTCTCTTGGTCATTCAGCGTATTTCCTCTTGTCGGAGGATAACCCACATGTCATCCCAGTTTGGAAGGTCCTGTTTGCCCAAGATGCTTTGAACAAACGTTTCCCAATCCTCAGTGACTGCATTTAAAGTAGTCCTCACCATGACATCATCCTCCACCTTGACCCCCATGGAAATCAGCTAATCCTAAATCACCTGCACCTGAAGAGGAAAGGATCGATTTCCTCTCCCTTAGTCATCATAAACAACCTCAACTGGTTCTCCAGAAGCATCTTCTTCTGGACGGATTTCCCTTGATACAGTTTGGCTAAAGCTTTCCACATCTCATTAGTCGTTTTCTTCTCGGCTATGTGTGGTACCACATGATCCTTAACCCCGTCCATGATGAAGCGCTTAGCATGTGTCGCTACTTCACTATGCTTCGTGAGGAGAGTAGCATCGGTTGGTGTAGCCAAGGCGCTCTCTACATGCTCCCGTATATCGTATGCCTCCAGGACTGTCAAGATTCTGGCCTTCTAAATAGCAAAGTTGGATAGGCCGTCCAACCTATCCTAATCACACAATCTGTGTGCCACCATCTGCTTAGAAATAATCTGTCCGAACAGATCCTCCTCTCCTCGCTTTTGTTACTACCCTCAACAGAAACTCAGATCTAGGGTCCTTGGCGAGAAAGGCACCCTCTGCTCCCTCTGACAATTGATTTCCTCCCTTGGAAATCTACCAAATCGAATGAATCAGCTCTTTTCGATCACCCTACGATTGATCCTAAGATTTCTTTGGCAAAAATCTGCTGAGCAGTTGTTCTCCTCCCACTCTTTGTCAACTTAGCTAGGAACAATTCTGCACCGGCGGAATCTCCACCACACCAACAACTATTGAAGATCTGAAACTTTGGTTTCGAAATGTAGAAATTTATAAACACGCATGTATATTATCGGACTCCCCTGATCTAACAATTAAATCCACTGTTAAATACAGAATCCTTCTACTCAATTCTTTGTGGAAATTAAATTGCCAATTGCAAACACATGAAGAAAAATCAATCGCACATAACAAGATGTTTTTACTAGGAAAGCTTAAAGCTAAAAACCCCAACTATCATATATTATGTATATCATGGAATCATGAAACAATCTCATACAAAGCTCTAGCTCCAAGAGCCCTCAGTACAATATACAATCGTCTCACACTGTCATACAAAAATTGGCAAATACATGCGCCAATTTACTGCCTCTTGACAGCCTGCCTCCACTGCGCAATCCCTGCTGAAGAACCTTTGAATGAATGATTACTTGCCTGCCTTGACTGCGCAATCCTCATAAGCATCTCCAATGTGTGTGTAGATGCATTGAATGCATCACTATAGTCACAACTGATAGTCAACCAGACCCTTTCACCTATCTCTCCACTGGATCTGACATGCAAGTAGTTAGTAGTTGTATTTCTTTAGTTGCATGTGAGACACTGCTTGTGAATTAATTAAATAATTAATTCACTGATCTCTCACTAGTGTATCTTTAGTTACAACTAGCACAACTGAGTTTAACTAAATAACAACTCACATAACTACTCTTCCAACTTTGTTACAACTTTGTCAAACTCAGTTACAACTAAGTCTACCATGCATGTCTCACCAACCAACCTTGGAATGCGTAATTCCTTCAGCTAACAGGTTTTCCACATCAGTTAACTGAAATCAAGTGCTTCAAGAGAATAAGTTATTATTTATTGTCTGATTATCATTAAGGGCTAATAATAATCGACATGCATTCTATTTTTAGATTTGCGATCTATAAATAGACTTCGCCCATCATCTAAAAATAGAAACTCATCTAAAGATAGAATTTTCTCAACCATCTAGAATTAGTCTCCTTCTAATTTTAGAATATGCTCACTATTCTAAAATAGACATACACCTAAAAATAGCCTGTGTGGGCCCCACGTAGTGTAGGTGCTTATTTTTCACTAGGATCAAGGATGATGTTTCTGGATGCCAATTTCACTGTTTCTTGTTGCAACATTCAATACGAAACACGACAACTCTGCACAGCAACTCAACACTGCACTGCATCCCTCTGGGGACCGTAAGTCTAAACTTAGGGAAAGTAAATAATTAAAGGGTATTAATAAAACAGAGTGTGAATCTTCTTGATAACGAATACAATGTCATGATTTAATCTTAGCCATTGATTAGACATCTAATCTAGGTCGTTGATGTGTCAACGAGAAGATTATAAAAGAAAGGCTTGAGGGTCATTTGACAACACACGGAGACATTGAATTGAGCTAAGATCAAAATTTCTGGGGCGTGGTTTGCTGAGAACTTCGAACTGGAGATCTGAGCAATGAGGGGTAGAGATACCATCCAGAGAGAGATTTTCTCAATTCGGTGGAGCATCAATCAGAGAGAGGCAGAGGTAATCTAGCTTAGCCAGCGCAGAAGGAAAGGGTTGACGCAATGACTGCGTAAGCTCACACAGAAGCAGCGCAAAGTCATAAGGAAGGGTTTTTGGAATTTGTTGGTGGATCGGTTTCGCAGGCCGTGATCCGGAAAGTGGCACCAGGAGGTTGTTCCTCAGCATCCACATAGGAAAAATGACTTGGATGGGGAGGAACGTTGAGCCTAGAAGGAGGTGACGCAGAGGTTGTAAGTTGCAGCGCTTGGACTGCGCAGAGCCTCCCCAGGGCAGGTTTTTCTTCGTCTGGATCAGCCGGAAACTCAGTGATTGAGTGAGGTATTTCTCCCAAATTCTTCTGTCGATATTTCTCTTTGTAACTGAATAACCCTTGAGGGTATTCAAAGATGTATTCAGACATTGCGACTGCATAATAATAAAATCCTCAGATCTTCTGCACCGATTTTCCCACATTGGGTTTTTCCGGGGGCACTAGTCCAAAAATAATTGTGCCATATGTGCGAATGATTTCCTTGTATATGAATCAATTTTAGTGTAGGCTGCTTCAGTGGTTGCTTCAATAATTCAGAGCTGAATTAATTATTTAATGTAATTTACTTAATAGGAGAAGTACACTCAGTTGTTGCAGTAGGATTCATTAGATCTGTTTAGATCTTGGAATTTTCACATGGTATCAGAGCATTGATGTGAAACCAGAAGGACAGATCTAATTTCTGAAGTGAAGGTCGCTTTTGTTGCAATATAGCAGAACAAATCTCCAGAGGGATTGGAGAGATCTAGCCAGGAGGGCTAAAGCTTCAAGGTTGTCTCTCTCTAAGTGAGAAGTAGGATTTCCAGTTCCAGATTTTGTTGTGGTGGAGGTAGTTGTGCAGAGCCTCCACGCACAAGACATAGGGACGCAATTTTCTGAAGCTATTGCTGGGCAGAAAGCGTCAGAAGGAATCAAAGGGACACATGTTTGGGGAATTTCTTCCTCAGTGAATTCCTAACTGAGGAAAATCGGCATTTCTCAGTAGCTGAGCAGTAGAGGAGCTACAGAACTTACAACTCCACCAGGGAGTGCATAAGCCTACCAGGGACTGCGCAGTGGGGAGTAAGAGAGAGTAGATTCGACAATTTTTCAGTTGATATGGCATCTCATGGACTTCGTGATCAAGATCGGTTGGAGGGATCCTCCAACTATATGTTTTGGAAGGAACGGGCTATATTTCTTCTAGATGAATATGATCTGAAGGCATTCGTGGAGAACGTGGTAGTTGTACCTACAAATCCGGATCAACTCAAAAAGTATAACGCTGATATGGCGAAAGCAAAGAGGTTGCTCCTTGATGGTGTCAAGGACCACATTTTCTCACATTTGGCTAGCAAGAATACCGCCAGAGATATTTGGGTAGCTTTGCATGACCTATATGAGGGATCTTCCGAGTAGCGGAATTAGTACTTGGAGCAGAAGCTCTGTATGATCTAGATGCAGAAAGGCGAGCACGTAGTTTCATCCCTTACGCAGTTTCAAGAGGTTTGTGATGAGCTATCGACAGTAGGTGCCACACCTACAGCTGCAACCATGGTATGGATGGCACTTAACAGTGTCACGGAAGAGTGGCAGGTGTTTGTCCAGAGCATACTGGGTCAGGCAGCATTACCTAGTTGGGAGCAGTTGTGGGCGGCTTTTCAGGAGGAAGAACTGAGGAGAGACCTCATCAAGTGCAAACTTGATGGCAACGGTGGAAACCGATCGAAATCCGTGGAGAAAGAGGAAAACACAGCACTTGCATCGAAGGAACAGCAGGCGCTAGAAACCAAAGCGTGATGCTTCAAAGGTCAAGTGCTTCAGATATTGCAAGATGGGCCACTATGCATCTTAGTGTCCTCTAAAGAAGAAGGACAAAGATGAGAAGCATGACCCGAAGGTTGCATCCGCGAGAAACGAGGAGGATGAGGTGGCCATGAGTGCCCACGCTTTTCCTAGTGGGAAGTGGGGTGATATTAAGTTGTAGTTATAATAACTTCAATTGGGCAAGATCCTTGAAAAACCCACCTCATGGATCATACCTTGCTATGAGAGCCCATGATCAGCAATAGCAAGATGGAGGAGTTTCAGTGGAGCCAAGGAGTGATGGAGAAAGCAGTGCAGTGGGTAGCAGCGTTCATTTCTGGAGCAGCGCAGCACAGAGGCAACAACAACGCAGCAATGCACAGTGGTGCAGTGGTGCAGTGCAGGGCAGAGCAGTTCCTTCGCAATGTAGAGCAGCAACAGTGCAGAGCATCAGAGGGATATCGCAGTAGCTCTCAACAGTTAGATTCTTCAGCACCGAGGTGCATCTGCTAAACACTTGTTCAATTTTGGGCGAGTTTTTAGTTGTTTCTCTCAACAGCTGAGTTGCAGTGCAGATGCAATGTTAGCAGTGGCAGTGCTAGCATCATAGCATATGCAACACTTGAGAGGGAGTTGCAGTACAGATGCAGCAGTGATAGCGGCAGTATCATGGGCAGCAGTACAGTGAGAGCAGCAGCGCAGAGACTGATGGAATTCAGCAGCGCGGAGGATGCTTCAGGGATAGAGCAGTGTGCAACAGGCATTATTTCTAGAGCACTTTCCTCGCTAAGAGGGAGTGTTGATTTTTGTAGCATCAAAAACTGCTCTAAGTCTAAAAATTGGTATGGAGGCTTAGACTTTGTATTTCAAAGAACCCATAAACCGTTTGCGGAAATTCCACTCGGTTCATGTTTTATTAAAATAATTAATTATTTTAATGGGGACCCTAAGTATAAACTTAGGGAAATTAAATAATTAAAGGATATTAATAAAATAGAGTGTGGATCTTCTAGAGAATGAAGATCAAGCCATGTTTTAATCTTAACCATCGATTAGACATCTAATCTGGGTCATTGATGTGTCAACAAGAAGATTATAAAAGGAAGGCTTGAGGGTCATTTGAAAAGACACAGAGATACTGAATTGATCTAAGATCAAAATTTATGGGTCGTGGCTTGCTGAAAAATTCGAATTGGAGATCTGAGCAATGAGGGGCAAAGATAGCATCGGGAGAGAAATATTTTCTCAATCCGGTGGAGCATCAGTCAGAGAAAGGCAGAGGTGATCTAGCCTAGCCAGCGCAGAAGGAAAGGGGCTAACACACTAATTGTGTAAGCTCATGCAGAAGCAACGCAGAGGCAGAAGGAAGGGTTTTCGGAATTTGCTAGTGGATCAGTTTTGGAGATCAAGATCCGGAAAGTGGGACCAGGAGGTTGTTCCTTAACATCCACAGAGGCAAAACGACTTTGTTGGGGTTGAACGTTGAGCCTGGAAGGGGGTGACGTAAAGGCTGCAAGTTGCAGCGCTGGGGCTGTGCAGAGCCTCCCAAGGGCAAGTTTTTCTTCATCCGGATCAACCGGAAACTTAGTGATTAAGTGATGTATTTCTCACAAATTCTTCTACCAATATTTCTCTTTGTAACTGAATAACCCTTGAGGGTATTCAGACATTGCGACTGCATAATAATAAAACCCTCAGATGTAATATTCCTAATTATCCATCAGATAATTGGAATATTAGAGTTCTTACTTTTCTTAATTAATTAAGTAAATAAGAGGGTGGAGGGGCCCATAAACCCCATAGATGAATAAAATCCACTTTTGATGTGTGTATGTGGATAATTTCGAAGTAGATATGCAATATGGAGTAGTGGAGCAGCTTCTTAATGGAGGAAGAGTGGAGATCATGGATCATTAATGAGAAGATCATGGAGATCACAGAGGAAGTCAAATGAGATCATGGTGCAATAAAAGTAAGATCATAGAACACTAATGATGAAATAGTGGAGGAAGTTGTGCAGTAATGCACACATGACAGAGAGAGTGGGAATTATATGCAGAGATGGTGGAGAACATGGAGAGACAGCCCAGTCTTCATGGAGGCTAGTGGCCACATGTGCAGCGCAATTATGAGGTGGGCCAGGGCTATGGAATGCTCACAAACCATATAAGGAAGATGAAGGCAGCAATAGAAGAAGGCTTTAGATTATTATTTCTAATTTGTTTAGATCTGGATTTGTCTTTTGACATTTCTATGCACGCTTCAGCGGTTTAGCTAAGTCTGCAGTGTTGTTTAGTACACGGGTGTTTCCGAGCAGAAATCCCACCCTTACCTATGGGGGACTTAGAGTGCCTACTCTAGGAAGGTTATTCTGATCTGCCATACATCATCAGGCATTGGTGCCACATTCATCCCCTCTCTACAGCACATTCAGTCTCAAGAATTACGCATTCCTGCTTGAGGGTTTGAGAGGAGGAGGTTGTTTCTAGCACTTCACCTAGGAAACCGGTGGAGGATTCATCCTTTCACCTTGTGCTTCAAGATCAGCCTTTCAGGAGCATCATATTCATATCTAGCATTCAAGCCATCATTTCATACCTCCATGCAGTAGCAATTCCCCAAGGGATTGCGCAGTCCAGTCTTGCAGATCTGAAGGAGGAAGGAAGTTTCCAGTATTTCAGCTAGAAATCCTATGAGGGACCATCTCCTCACTTTGGGACTACTGTTCCCATCATTCAGGAGTTGATTTGCATTATCTAGCATCAGGCTATAGAGTCTTCATCCTTGACAGCCCAGTTTTCTTCAGCTGTTGTATATTCAGCAACTGCATTCAGTGGAGGAGGAAGGAGGAGCTAGATCTTGAGCTTCTAGTTTGAGGATCTAGAGAAGGGATCAACCCTTTAAGCATTGAGCTAATTGTACATTATTGCAGCCATCATAGCTTTAGTTCATGCTTCAGATCTGCATACCCAGCAATCATAGTTCCAGGGCCTAAGAAGGCGATTTTCCAAGATTGTCAGATCTGGAAATGCTTTCTAGGTTCTCTTGGGTATTCAACATAGAGCCCGGATCTGAAATCTCGACATAATATGAGCTTCGGAACTGCCAGATCTACATTGCTATATTTTGCCGACAGTTGCAATCCTGACATTTGCAGCAGGGACAATGCGGTATTCCTTCCAGTAGTCCAAGAATTACGCAGTCCCTCTTGTGAGAGGACTTCACGGTCATTATAGGCCACTTGTTTGGCTTGAGTGTCTCATATTTTGAGCACTTTTGTACTGGTTTATCCACCTCCTATTAATAAAATGGCTCAGCTATTCTATCTATTTGTACAGTGTATTTAAATTATTTGTTCATTTTTGCAATTTCCATCTATTGTGTTTTTGCATTACTGCATTCTCCCTTTTGGGATATTACATCAGATCTGTTACACCTGTTTTCTTGCATTGGATTTTTCTTGGGACATTAGTCCAAAAATAATTGTGCCATATGTGTGAATGATTTCCTTGTCGAGTTTCCTTGTTTCTGAATCAATTTTAGTGTAGGCTGCTTCAGTGGCTGCTTCAATAATTCAAATCTGAATTAATTATGTAATGTAATTTACTTAATAGGAGAAGTACACTCAGTTGTTGTAGTAGGACTCATTAGATCTGTTTAGATCTTGGAATTTTCACATGGTATCAAAGCATTGATGTGAAACAGAAAGGACAGACGTGATTTCTGAAGTGAAGGTCGTTTTTGCTGCAGTACAGTGGAACGAATCCCCAAAGGATTGTGCAGATTTAACCAGGAGAGCTAAAGCTTCGAGGTTGTCTCTCTCTAAGTGAGTTGACAGAGAGGTAGGACTTCTAGTTCGAGTTTTTGTTGTGGTAGAGGTAGTTGTGCAGAACCTCCATGCAGAAGACAAAGGCACGCAGTTTTCTAAATCTGTTGCTGGGCAGAAAGCGTCAAAAGGAATCAGAGGGACACATATTTGGGGAATTTCTTCCTCGGTGAGTTCCTAGCTGGCGAAAATCAGCATTTCTCAATAGTTAAGTAGGAGAGGAGCTGCAGAACTTACAACTCCACCAGGGAGTGTGTAAGCCAGCCAGGGACTGCGTAGTGGGGAGAAAGAGGGAATAGTTTCGATATTTTTTTCGGTTGATATGGCATCTCACGGACTTCATTATCAAGATTGGTTGGAGGGCTCCTCCAACTATATGATTTGGAAGGAACAAGCTATGTTTCTTCTAGAAGAATATGATCTGAAGGCGTTCGTGGAGAACGTGGTAGTTGTACCTATAGATCCGGATCAACTCAAAAAGTACAAGGCTAATATGGCGAAAGTGAAGAGGTTGCTCCTTGATGGTGTGAAGGACCACATTTTCTCACATTTCGCTAGCAAGAATACCACTAGAGATATGTGGGTAACTTGCATGACCTATATGAGGGATCTTCCGAGCAGCGAAAGTTGTACTTGGAGCAGAAGCTCTGTATGATCCAGATGCGAAAAGGCAAGCACGTAGTTTCATACCTTATGCGATTTCAGAAGGTTCGTGATGAGCTGTCGACTGTAGGTGCTACACCTACAACTGCAACCATGGTACCGATGGCCCTTAACGGTGTCACGGAGGAGTGGCAGGTGTTCGTCCGGAGTATACTGTATTGGGCATCATTACCTAGTTGGGAGCAGTTGTGGGTAGCTTTCAGGAGGAAGAGCTGAGGATAGACCTCATCAAGTGCAAACTTGATGGCAGCAGTGGAAGTCGATTGAAATCCATGGAGGAAGAGGAAAACGAAGCCCTTGTATCGAAGTGACAGCAGGTGCAACAGAAACCATAGCGTCATGCTTCAAAGGTCAAGTGCTTCAGATGTGGCGAGATGGGTCACTATGCATCTCAGTGTCCTCTAAAGAAAAAGGACAAAGATGAGAAGCATGACTCGAAGGTTGCGGCCACGAGAATCGAGGATGATGAGGTGGCCATGAGTGCCCATGCTTCTCCTAGTGGGAAGTGGGTGATATTGAGCTATAGTTATTTGAACTTCAGTTGGGCAAGATCCTTGAGCAACCCACCTCATGGATCACACCTTGTTACGAGAGCCCATGATCAACAGTAGCGTGATGGAGGAGTTTCAGTGGAACCAAGGAGTGATGGCGAAGACAGTGTAGTGGGTAGCAGCGTTCATTTATGGAGCAACGCAGAGCAGAGGCAACAATAGCGTAGCAGTGCACAGTGGTGTGGTACAGTGCAAAGAAATGCTTACACAATGCATAGCAGAAGCAACGCAGAGCATCAGAGGGACAACACAGTAGATATCAACAGTCAAATTCTTCAGCACCAAGGTGCATCCACTGAACAATTGTTCTGTTTTGGGTGAGTTTTCAGTTGTTTCTCCCAACTGTTGAGTTGCAGTGCAGATGCAGTGTTAGCAGTGGCAGTGCTAGCAGCATAGCAAATGCAGCACTTGAGAGGGAGTTGTAGTACAGATGCAGCTGTGATAGTGGAAGTATCATGGGCAACAGTACATTGGCAGCAGCAGCGTAGAGACTAATGGACTTCAGAAGTGTGGAGGATGCTTCAGGGACAGAGCAGTGTGCAACAGACATTATTGCTAGAGCACTTTCCTCGCTAAGACAAAGTGTAGATTTTTGTAGCATCAGAAAGTGCTCTAAGTCTCAAATTTGTTGTGGAGGCTTAGACACTTGTATTTCAAAGAACCCAGAAACCATTTGTGGAAATTCCACTTAGTACATGTTTTATTAAAATAATTAATTATTTTAATGAGGACCCTAAGTCTAAACTTAGGGAAATTAAATGATTAAAGGGTATTAATAAAATAGAGTGTGAATCTTCTAGAGAACGAAGATCAAGTCATGTTTTAATCTTAGCCATAGATTAGACATCTAATCTGGGTCGTTGATGTATAAATGAGAAGATTATAAAAGGAAGGCTTGAGGGTCATTTGAAAAGACACAGAGACAGTGAATTGATCTAAGATCGAAATTTTTGGGGCGTGGTTTGCTGAGAACTTTGAATTGGAGATGAGTAGTGAGGGGCAGAGATAGCATCAAGAGAGAAAGATTTTCTCAGCCTGGTGGAGCATCAGTCTGAGAGAGGCAGAGGTGATCTAGCTTAGCCAACGCAGAAGGAGAGGGGCTAACACAGTGATTGTGTAAGCTCACGCAAAAGCAGCGTAGAGGCAGAAGGAAGGGTTTTCGAAATTTGCTGGTGGATCATTTTCGGAGGTCGGGATCCGAAAAGTAGCACCGGGAGATTGTTCCTCAACATCCACAGAGGCAAAACGACTTGGTTGGGGCTGAACACTGAGCTTGGAAGGGGGTGACACAAAGGCTACAAGTTGCAGTGCTGGGACAGCGTAGAGGCTGTGTAGAGCCTCTTCAGGGAAAATTTTTCTTCATTTGGATCAGCCGGAAACTCAGTGATTGAATGAGGTATTTCTCACAAATTCTTCTGCCAGTATTTCTCTCTGTAACTGAATAACCCTTGAGAGTATTCAAAGATGTATTCAGACATTGCTACTACATAATAATAAAACCCTCAAATCTGTTGATTTATGGTAGCATCGGATGTGCTCTAGCTTTGTAATTTTGTATATGGGCTAAGACACATGTATTCCATAATACCGAGAAAGGATTTGAAGATTCCACTTAGAGATGGTTTAATTAAAATAATTAATCATTTTTTAATGTTTTCCTAAGTATAAACTTAGGGAAGCTGATTAATTAAAGGGTATTAATTAAACTTAGTGTGAATCTTCTAGAAGAAGTCATGGATCACCTCCAAATTAATCTTAGCCCTTGATTATGTTTTAATCTTGGTCATTTAAGGTTCAATAGAAGAATATAAGAAGGAGGGTGAGGAGCCTATGGAAAACACATCAGACGAAGAAAGAATCAAGAGTTCGATTTCTTCAGAAAGAGAGGAAGAATCGAAGTGATTCTCATTTGCAGAGAGGGGAAGGTAATATCTCTGAGAGGTAGAATTTCTAAAGCATAGAGAGTGCACGAAGAGGAGTGAGAGAGGAGCCAAAGCATCAGCGCAGAGTTACCCTAGCAGCAGTTACGTTGTGCCAGCACAGAGAAGCAAAAGGAGTTTTTGTTTTCTGTTGGAGGGGCAGCTGAGGGTTCATCCGATGTCAAGAGGACATTTCAGGAAGGAAGGAGCACTCCAGCCCCATATAGCAGCAAGCACAGAAGCAGCCACGACAAGCAGCAGAAGCAATGACGTAGTGACAGCATGAGTGACGCAGTCACTCCGCAAAAATCACGCAAAGTCAGTCAGTGTGGGTGAAGGTCAGTGCTGGAACTCAGATGGTGATGTGAGAATTGTCTCACTCAGCCCTTTTCATCAAAATTCTTCAGGTGATTGATTGACATTTACAATCACACATTTGTACTCAAAATTCCTACATGATAAAGAAACCCTCAGATCTGTTGCACCGATTTTCCCACATTGGGTTTTTCCGGGGACAATTGTCCAAAAATAATGGTGTCTATGTGTGATTACTTGTGCTATTTTTATATGTGATTTGTTAATCATGAAGTCTGCAACATATTTTATTTTGTTATTTAACACGAGAAATATTAAATAATTGTGTTTGACAATACAATAGAAGAAATTTAATAAGTTGTTGCAGTAGAATTCTCTGTTATAGAATTTTCACAAAATCTGCTGCATCGATTTCCCGCATTGGGTTTTTCCGAGGACATTAGTCCAAAAATAACTTTGTCATATGTGTGAAGGATTTCTTGTCTATTTTCCTTGTTTTTGAATCAATTTTAGTGTAGGTTGTGTTATCACAAAATTGTACTTGATTGACTGCTTATCAAACAACTCAGTGTAACTGTTTCAACCCACTTCTAACTGAAGCTTAGCCTCTTCAGTTTGAGAGGGCTCTCTCAAGGGGGTTTTATGATATTGAATAATGATAGTACTAGATGGCTAACTCTATGGGAATTATAACTTGTTTTTTATGATTGCAGGTTGAAAAGAATGTAGGCTTGCTACCATTAGGCTTATGGAGTCAACAATCAGTATTTTCAGTGATAAAGGTTCTTAAACATGGAAGCTGAGGCAGATAGAGGTCTTTAACAAAAGCAACTCACACATAAAACATAGGAAAACACAGTCATTTCATCACTAAGGAAGTTAGAGCATAAAGTTATGAATTCTGAGTAATAGAGATAAAATCTACTACAAGTAGTAAAATATAAAGATGTAGATCAATAAGACATTAAATAGCTCATAAGAATCTCAGGTCTGTCAAGAAGAATGTCACTCTGTATTACTGATATAGGTCAAAAACATAAAAGCAGCAGTTTGGTGCAAATGTTCTCCAACCAATTACTACTTCGATGTTTTGTCTTTAAATAGACATTCTTTACAACAAGGATGATCTGCCTGGTGGCTAGATCATTGAATTCTCCTATGACACCTTTCATAACTAAAATACATAACTTCTAACAGAAAACTGACAGCTACACCTTAAAGAAAACATCTCCTAATAGGACTCTAACTCCTATTTATTACATAGCTCTACCTTACCTATGAAACAGTTATATGACGGTTACAAAATAAGTATCACATGCTCAAAAGACACATGACAAAGTTCATTACCACTTTACATATTTAAAACCCTCCTAGACTTGTGGAGCATAACCCTACTTTTTAGGAATGCATGACCCTTATCTTCAAAGTTGCTTTGGCTGATGACCTGTCTTTATAGCACTTCCTTTGAGTCATATGTATTTGATGATAAGCTCCCTTGACATGCTGGAGGACTCCAACTATCCAAACTTCCTTTAAGATGCTCAAAAACCTTCAATAATTGCTCGCTATGAAAATATGATATTTTCGTAGCGAGTTTTGGTAGCATTGGAAAAGTAGCTTTTGCAACCATTTACTTCGCTCCTTTGTTGTTCCATGATGTTAATCAAGCCATGACACATCACTACCATGAATCCCCCTCCTTGATTTAAGCAAAAACTGACTTTAGAAGCAAAAAGGCTGCTACAGGTTTTTTTGTAGCATATTCCTGGCTTTAAGCCTGAGGAACGCTACGAAACTGTGTAATAACCCAGAAATTTCCCTTTTCAAAATTTGTCTTCAAAATTGATCTCCTGCTACAAAACTTTGATTTTTTGCATGTTATAGACCTCCTAAGGCATATCTCATCCAATTCACTGCTCCTGTGGTGTTTCCTCTTCATTTATGATCAGTTGACTTATAGGTTCTTCCACTATAGTCATTTTCAAACCTTTCTTTTCTAGCTCTTCATGAATCAGCTCCAATTGTTGCTCTAGGTCTTTCATTTGATCTTTCAGTGCCTTGTTCATGGATTGCAAGTGCAGGTTTCTCTTTTTGATGTGCTTGACCTCTCCTCTTAGTGGCTAAGTCCACTTTATTAGTCTTTCTGAATTGTCGAAGGTCTTTGAGACCCTTGTGACTTGATCCTCCCAAATCTTCCTCATTTGTTCAAACTGGACCCTTTCAGCTCTATGCTTCTTTGCCTCTTTCTTCAAGACTGATATCTCTTCCTTTGCCTCTTTCAACTACTCCTTAAGAGTTTCAACTTCTGATTTTTCAGAGATTTTCCCTTTGCCCTTCTTTTGTTTCATGACTAGATCTTGTTTTGTAGATGAGGTGAGGTCTATGATGCTTGGTGGTGGCTAAGTAGTTTCACTAACCTTCTGAATCTCTTTGCTGCTTTCCATGACCTTTCTTGCATGCCTAGTCATTGGTTTTCTTGGTTGAAACATGAATCCAACATCATCACCTACAAACTCCAATTTTTTAGTTGTTTTGCCTTTCTTAAGCTTCCTTCCTCCTTCTTCAACATCTTCAACTTGGACAATGGGATTTTCTTCAATATAAATTGCATGCAAGATGTCTTCTAAGTTACCCTTAACCATTGTTTGGCTCCTTGTAATTCTCTTGCTGCCATGTTTGCTAACTGTTGGCTTCTGTTTTGCAGGTGTAGCTTTGGGTGTGTCAATCTTCTGCAAAGGCTCTGTCTCCATGCTCACTGGTTCTAACTGCTCTGCCACTGTAGGTGATGAAACATCTCTAGGTTTGGGAACTCTTTTAGGAGTGACAACATCTACTTCAAAATTACTTATGAACAGAAAGGATGTCCAATCTCTACCTAATCTCTTTAACTCCTCTAGCACCAACAACTTGATCAAACCATGGTGAAAGAGAGAAGTTTCATTTTCTTCTTTTTTAACTTGGACCTTATCTGACATTTTAGTTAGACTTCTGTATAAATAAAAGGGCAAGTCAAGAGACCTCTTACCCACAAAATGCAGCAGAAGCCTAAGGTGGTAGGAGTAGACCATGTGAAACCTTCCTTCACAAGTAAAGTACTTCTGAATGATCATCAGTAGCTTTGAGTAGTTGTTCTTCATGTAACTCCTTGGGATAGCATTTGTGAGATCAATTTCACTATGCTCTGGCTTGATGAATTCTTTGCAGTCCTGCATGGTGAATTTGGTGCCTTTAAACCATTGTTCCCCTCCTCTAGGGATTCCTGTTGCTGCTGAAATGTTGTCTGTTGTCACTGTGAGGTTTAGCATTCCCACCTTTCAAGTTGTCCCAGTGAAACTGTTAGAAAACTCCTTTGAAACCTGCAAATGGCACCCTTGCAGCCTTTGGTAGAATTGCAAACAACCTGGTCTTCTGAACACTTCCAAGGCAGTTGGGTCTTCATTTAACAAATTCAAGTCCATGGGCTCATACCTGAGGCAGTGACCACCTTTGTTAGTCTTCTCCTTGCAGCCATGGTGAATTTATATCTTCTCAGCCTCGCTTGATTAATGACACCTACAACCTTTGAAAATGCCAGCAACCTAATTGGCTCGATGAAGCAGCTCTCCAGAAACTCAATAACATGCAAGGATAAAGCAGAGAACGACAAAAAGACTCAATTGGGTAATGTTTTATGGTTTCGATGACAACTCATGCCCTAATCATGACTCATGCATGCTAAAAACGGTAATGATGACCTCAGGCATGACCTTGTACCTTTAATTTAACCCTAACTGACTCAAATGAGATCCACCCTAACTCCTCTAATCATGAACTGACACCTTGCATCGGATTTGACAAGACAGACAGAAAAATTGTTTTTCGTAGCGTAGCTAGTTCATTTTCTGAAAGTTTCGCTACAAAACTATTACGCAATTTCGTAGCGAAAGCTGTTATTTTACAGTGTAAAACGCTATGAAAAGAAGTACAACTGGCTAAAGTGTCCTTTTTCAAATTTAAACGCTTGGGAAATGAAATATGACAGCAAATGATGATTGATGGGACATGACATGACCTGAATGGAGGTGGATTGAGATGAAATGAAGGTGGTCTTGAGACTTAGGATAGTTTAAACATGAAAAAATGAAATTTCCTATACCAACTTGAGACCTTTGATAAATGAACTTGTATAGCCATGTCAAGTAATGTTTCACACTATTATAAGTGATAACAGGTTGCTTCAGTGATTGCTTCAATAATCCAGATATGAATTAATTATGTAATGTAATTTACTTAATAGGAGAAGTACACTCAGTTGTTGCAATAGGATTCATTAGATCTATGCAGATCTTGGAATTTTCACATTGCATAGCATATAGCATAGTTAAGAATTCAAGCAATGGTTGTTCATCTAGTTACTTGGTCTTTAATTAATATAAAGCAGAAATTGACTCCATAAATCACTGGTCTCACATCTAAATCTAATCAAATTTATAAATCTTGCTAAATCAACCAAGTGGCTAGGCCATTCAATCATGTCTCCCGGACTCGTTGGTTGCCAACTTTTCTTTCATTTTCATCTTCCATAAGGACTACCCCCCATAGCCTGTTGTTGGGAGACAGCTAGAAAGGAGAGGTCGGAGATCAGAGTGACAGACCCGACTTGAGTCGTTGTTGCACTGTGCATGTAGAATCGGAGCGACAACACCCCCCTAGAGGTGATCTTTGATCATTCTAAAGTGTGGAAAGAGAAAACCAAGGTGATAGTGATGAATCTTCCAAGTTCCATAAATTTTACACAAATTGAAGAGTCAACACCTTGCACCATTAAATGACAATTTTGAGGTAACAAGTCCTAAATATCAGACTTCATTTCCATCGTAGATACGTCCTTCCATATCTCTATTATTTTTGTGCCCAGTAATAGGGTTGATTTTGGTATCAAGACTGTGATCCATAAAGTTTTAATCATCTAAGGAAGGGTTTATTGGTTTCCAGTGATAGGACGAAGAAGGATAGGATCCATAGCTCATGAGACTTATAATGGTGCAAACGATGCCTTATGTAAGCTATAAAAATCCTCTGGTATTGCCTAAAGTCCCGTGGAAGTCCATTGAATCTGGATCAATCTTGGCAAGCAAAAATAATCCTCAAAACCTGTCATGAAGTGGGATATGGTGGGCATCGGTGCGGAAATTGAAGTCCCCCAATATGATAATATCCCCCAAGGTTGAGTACTAAACAATCTCTCCATATAAATCTTCATAGGGGTTCCCATTTGAATCCCTATGAAGAGCAAAACATGAGGATGAAAGAGGAAAGTAGCATACTATAATGAATATGTCTTGGGGAAGCGGTGACACTAACAAATCACTAACTTGGACACACGTGAATCTAGCATAATCACCCAAGGCAACCATGGTGACTCTAATTTGGAGCGAGTATCTAAACAAGCAATCTACTCCCCGTGAACCTCAAACACTACACGAGATTCGGTTCTCCTACCTACACATTGATAAGCAATGGTATATAAATAGTCTGGAATGGGCCTAGTTGTACTTTCATCGATATCGATCAAAAATAGGATATCCAATGGTCTAAGTGAACTGTGAATCAAGGATGGGTAGATCAAAAAATCTCATTTCAATTCCAACATCCATCGAAAATTCCTAACCCCCCACTCCTCTTGAAGAAGGAATCATTTAGTAGAATGCTCAGCAGTAGCCACAAAACAAGAGGAGATGCAATAACACAAGCAACAAGATTTTGCAATAACTATCATATCATCTTTTAAAAATTCAAGTGAGTCTTCCCTTTCCTTGAATTCAAAATTGATCCTTTAAAAGAATGTCCCAAGGTTCTTTCCATTGAACTAATTAATAGATATATCATTTTTCACAAATAAAAGAAATAAAGATTTGTAATTTATTAGTGAAATTCTAAATGACCTTTAGTACTACTTAACTCACTTACCTCTTGTCCAAGGTTTCGATTGATATGTTGCAAATTTTGTATGTACTTGTTCTTCTTGGTCAACTGTGGATGCAATAGACCATGATCATTTTTCAAATCTTGATACTCATTAAAGAGTCTAGTATTATCATCTTGGAAAAAAACAATCCCTCCATGAAGCTTGATAATAGAACCCTACAATTTATTGAGCACATCATTGTTAGAAAAGCATGCTCTAATACCATGAAATAAAACAAAAAGAACAAGTCATTATCAACAATTGTCTATTCTACTATGATCATGCACCATTAACATAAAAAATCAAGTGAAAATACAAGAGACAAAAGCACTGAGATTATAGTGGAGAAACCTTTGTGGGATTGAAAAGTTTACTCTCAAGAATGTTATATGTCAATTTTTAAAACTTATGACAATATGCCTCTTAGATTCCTCAAGCATAGAGCTATGAGGATCCACAACAATGATCTCAAGTGGATTATCCAATATGTACAAGTAAAGACATCAAGAGCGTCTCACTAATAAGAAGGCCACTCCATATAATGAATGTGGGATTAATAGCAACTCACCTACCAAGTAAATTTGCAGCCTATATTAAAGATTAGGCAGCCACATAGCCAACTAGTTTAATTAACAAAAGCCACATAAGGCATCCATAAAACCCACAAGTAGGTAATTAATGGACCCTAACAAGTCTAATGATGGCCCATTACATATACATTAATGCTCCACCAATGACGACATCGAGAGTTACACATGCCATCATAACAACACTACAAACATCAATAAATGTGGCCACTAGACAACATTATAACAAATTCTAACATCCCCCCTTCATGTTGACTATAGAAATGAATACACATACATAAAAATATGTCATTCCATAAACATCCATCCTTAATGGCAACTTCTTTTATCCCAAATTAGATGTGAAGATAGATAAACTTTGCTTCCATCAAAGATAAGTTGCTTAGTGGAACAATGAACTATGGCATATGTTATCTAGTATGATGTCTGAAAATTATTTGCCCATTTTGCTATTAGTTGTCAAATATTTACAGAGGTTTCGGCTGTTTATCGGCATTATCAAAGGACTTATTATTGAAGTACACACTTTCCTAGCATTAGCCTGATGGTTGCCTGAGGAATCTTATGACTTCCTAGGAACTATCTCCTGCTCAAAGGTGGGTGTTGTGGTGTCTTTAAAAGAGGTGTCATGTGCAAAGTGATCAATTCATATCCCTCTTTATTGTTTTGACGGCATATTGTAATGTATATTGCAATGTCATGATTACATGGTGGTATTTTGGTCAGGAGGGTGTGTGTCACGTTACTCCCTTTAATTATTTGAGTGCCATCATCACCTTTATATGCTCCAAAATTCATATAGTGTTATTTCTACATTAGATAGTGATATTGGGTTCAAGTGTGAGCTTCCTAGTGGATATGACATGTATTTGAACTTTATTTAATTAATTATCATGTCTACAAAGGTTATTTCAAGTTTAATTATTTATGCATACATGTTGAGAATTATTCAGATCATTTAATCCTTGATTGAGTGTGAGGAGGGTACATGGGCCTCCTACGTCAATGCCCTAACACATGTGGTAACAATTTTCAATGGGAGATGAAGTTATTTGTTGATATGGGTGAGATTACATAGAGCACACCCCTTTTGGCACACATGTGGAGGCAAAGTTATCATATTTTATTATTATTTTTGGCATGGGAGGTGGGTCATACCCTCATGTGGATATATAGCAACATTGATCACACGCTTGTACACACCTTGGTTGACTCTTTCATTGTTGGCTAGCTCTTGAACTATCTTTGACTAGCATTTTGACTTGGAAAGTTTGCTGGAAACTATTTCTAGCAGGTAAACTAGTTGTTATAACAAATGTGGGGCAGTAAATAACACTTGGCAATTGCACACTCTTCCCTAGACAATTCAATTTGACAACAGGAAACTTGTCATGCATGGATTCTCCTCTTTTAATATCATATGTACCATACAAGCATTGATCTCTTCTATTTTTGGTACGGGTCGACCTCTTGAAGTGAATCTAAAGCTCCCACGAATAATTCAATCCCCTAGTTAACTATTCAAAATAGTTTATGTAACTTGTATCTATCAATATTTTATTGTGTTTGTTAGTTAGGGTTTTTGCATAAATAATATTATTTTATCATAATTGGTTCTAGCTCTCGCTCTATAAAAAGAGAGCCCCTCATTGTAAAGGTCATTGATAGTTGGAGAAACTCTAGGACTATTTTGTTTTAGCAAAAAGGTGTGTCAACCTTGGGAGATGCCACAAGTCCCTTGAAAAGGTTCTTCATGGTTTTATTACCTATATTGAGGAGACATCCATCTTGAAGAAGATTGCTTGCACTCAAAATTGAAGACGTCCCACATTGAAAAAGGTGTAGGAGGTTCCAAACCCTAGATCTAGGGTTTCATTACATATTTTGAGGGTGGCCTAGCTTCGAAAGTAGTTATTTTTTGACAAAGTGCCCAGATTTTTGCTAGATAAATGTCACTAGATGTGGTGTGGTTGTGGGAAACTCCAACAAAAATTGATGCAATTATGGTGTGCTCAAAATTTGTCACAAGGAAATTTGCTGATATTTTTGTAGCATTAGGAGGTATTCTCGTATGGATAAACAGTTTTCAAGTTGGCCTAGAAGAATTATGAAAAATTTAATTTTTGAAGTGACAAGTTGGCCCATAAAATTCAAGTCAGCCCAACCTATGAAAGGTGTTAGTTTTTGTAGCATCAGATATGTTCTATCCACGAAACTTTGTGGAGAGGCTAGAATATATGAGATCTCCAAAACCCAGCAATCATTTCTGGAAATTCCGTCTACAAGTGCCTCAATTAGATTATTAGCCAATTTTTAAATATTTCCTAAGTCTAAACATAGGGAATATGGTTAATTAATCAGTATTAATTCAGATAAGGCGAAAATAGTCTGGAAACTCACACGGAACGACTCCAAGATGATCCTAGCCATTGATTAAGTTTTAATCTTGGTCGTTGGTGCTCCAACAGAGGATTATAAGAGAAGGCCGATGTGGTGATGGAGAGATAACTAGCGAGTTTGGTTTCATTGGCAGATTGATTTCCAGAGTAGCAGCAGTCAATTGCCGGAGAGAGAGAGATACAAAGATTGAAGTAGTGAGAGAGGGGCAGAGACAATGAAGCTAGTGGAGGCATTCCAAATCCAGCGAGTGCATTTGCAGAGAAGCAGAAGAGCCACAGAGAGATTAACACTGGGGCAACGCAGTAGTCTCTAGAGGCAAATCGATTTGCTATGAAGGAGAGACGTTTTCAGTTCCAGAGACCGTGAAGGAGTCTTGGAGTGTCTGAGAAGCATCTTTCCTGTCAGCAAAAGGCAGAACAACTTCATTAGAATTCAGTCTGAGGCTATACGTATCGTCAGCTACGCAGAGCAGCGCAGAGGATCATGTGAAAATTCCAAGATCTAACTTGATCTAATGAATCCTACTTGTAACAACTGAGTGTACTTCTCCTATTAAGTAAATTACTTTACATAATTAATTCAGATCTGAATTATTAAAAGTAACTACTGAAGCATCCTACACTAAAATTTATTCAAAAACAAGGAAATCATTCACACATATGACCCAACTATTTTTGGACTAATGTCCCCGAAAAAACCCAATGCGGGAAAACCGATGCAACAGATCTGAGAGTTTTATTATTAAGCAGTAGCAATGTCTGAATACCCTCAAGGGTTATTCAGTTACAGAGAGAAATAATGGCAAAAGAATATGTGAGAAAAACCTCCCCCAATCACTAAGTCTCCAACTGATCCAAATGAGAGAAAAACTGCACTGGACAAGCTCTACGCAGCCTCTACGAATATCCAACTGTGGAACTTCCAGTTACAGCGTCACCCCACTCCAGGTTCAGCATTGTTGATATTTTTGGAGTGTTGGGGTAGCATCAGATGTGCTCTAGCTCCCAAACTTTGTGGAGGGACTAGAGTTCATAAGATCTCCAAGACCTATAAAGGGATTTGAGAAATTCCATCATGTTTAAGAGATAGTTAATAAATTAATCTTTTTAATTAAGGACCCTAAGTCTAACTTAGGAAAATTAAAAGATTAAAGTTAATTAAATTAAACATGTGATGAAAATTACTTAAGTCACACGGATCAAGCTTTCTTTTAATCTTAGCCATCGATTCAAGATTAGATCACGGTCATTGGTTTCCCAATGAGAAAAGTATAAAGGAAAGGCTTGGGGTCAGTTGGAGAACACACACAGAGGCAAAGCACTGAGACTAAGCTGGAATTCTAGGGCGTGGTTTGCTAACAATTTCCAGAACTGTTTCAGCTGCAGCGAGAGGTAGTATTGGCGGAAGGGCTAATCTAATCCCACGCCAAGAGTGCAACAAGAGGCAGAGAAGCAGCAGATTGAGTAGCGCAGAGGGAGCAGCAGCTACGCAGCAGCAGCATATGAAAATTTCTGAATATTACTTATGCAGAAACCCTACTGTTAAATCTTGATTTACTTCTCCTACTTAGTCAAGTTATTAATCTGAAATATTCAGCACCAACAGCGAAATAAACACATTAACAGTCTACATAGATATAGATCTAAACTGAATACATGCACAATGACAAAGTGACACACAGGATTTTCTGGACAACTGTCCCCGAAAAAACCCAATGATGGAAAACCGATCTTCTGGCTGCTGGAGGGTTTTTATTATTAAGTAGATTCTAAGTACAACAAATTTGGGCACCTTACTAGTTAACATGACAAAGAAATAAACAATCTGCAGCAATACCTCTGTTCCAGAGACAGAAAAACTGACTGATTCACACCCTCAAATGGGATTTACAAAACTCATCCCTTTTCAGTCTTCAGAAACCTGGCGTTGCTCTGAAGCACTCGGCGTCAGCTCTGGTAGCTTGCGTCGGCCCCTATGCTGCTCAGGAAGGGCCTGCGTCACCCCAGAATGGGTTACACTGCCCTGGTTGGGCCTGCATCAACCCTGCTAGCCTCTTGTTGCCTCTGCGTTGCCCTTTCTGGGCCTGAGTAGCCTCTGTGTGGCACCAGAAACCTCTGCACTACGCAACTGCTGCGTAGTTGTTGCTCCCTCTGCGTTGCTCAGACTACTGCTTCTCTGCCTCTTGTTGCACTCTTGGCCTGGGATTAGATCATCCCTCTTGCCAATACTACCCGTCGTTGCAGCTGAAACACTTCTGGAAATTCTTAGCAAACCACGCCCTAGAATTCTAGCTTAGTCTCAGTGCTCTACCACTGTGTGTGTTCTACAACTAACCCCAAGCCTTTCCTTTATACTTTTCTCGTTGGGAAACCAACGATCGTGATCTTATCTTGAATCAACGGCTAAAATTAAAAGAAATATCAATACGTGTGACTTAAGACATTTCCATCACATGTTTAAATTAATTGCCTTTATTATTTTAATTTTCCCAAGTTAGACTTAGGGTCCTTAATTAAAAAGATTAATTAATTAATTTTCTCTTAAACAGTATGGAATTTCTCAAATCCCTTTCTCGGTCTTGGAGATCTCATGTACTCTAGTACCTCCACAAAGTTTGAGAGCTAGAGCACATCCGATGCTACCCCAACACTCAAAAATCTCAACACTCCCTCTTAGGGAGGAATGTGCTCTAGCACAACACTTCACCCCAAAGTTCTGCACTGCGCTTTGGTGTGGGTCTTTGCGCTGATGCTTGGCCTACTTCCCTTCATCACTGTGTTGTTGTTTCTCTCCCATACTGCTGCCCATGACACTGCCACATCTGTACTGCAGCTCCTCTCAATCTGTTGCATGGTGTTGCCAACTGCTGCACTGCAACTCAGTTGTTAAGAGAAACAGTTGAAAACTCCTACCCAATCTTTGACAGACAAGTCAGTTGGGCTACATCTTATCACTGGAGCTCCATAGGTTGCTGCTTTGTGCTGACATCTGGAGGTTGTTGCACAACTACAACTCTGCACTGCGTAAGCACACCTCCTCTGCGCTGAAGTCCCCTACACTGCTGTTGTGCTACGTTGTCCTCCTAAAGCCTCTACGCTGATGCAGAAGTCACATCAGCCCCTTTGCACTGCTGCTGCATCTGCATTGCACTGCTCTCTCTCATCATCCAGCTCTGCCTCTGCTCCATCTTTGATTCTCTGCACCCACTGCTCCACTTGTCCCGCTACTGTCTTAAGGCTCCCCTAGCACGAATGTGATCCAAAAGTTGGGATACTCAAGGATCCCACCACCACTTTGTAGGTGCTCTACAGATCCATGTCACCCCACTTTCGTGGTTCATGAGCACTCATGGCTGCGTCATCTTCGAAGCCATCGTCCGCCATAGCAGCCTTGGAGCTAGAAGCTTCCTTGTACATTTTCTTCTGAGGACAATTGTTGGCAAAATGTCCTAGTTCGCCGCACTGGAAACACTTGATCTTCGACAGATCACGCTTCTTTCTCCCTTGTTGCCTCTTTGATGCCAAGGCTGCATCTTCCTCTTCTTCCTTCTTCACCTTGCTCGATCTGGTGCTATATTGTCTCTTAGTGATCCGAATTTCTTCTTGTCGGAGGATCGCCCACATATTGTCCCAGTTGGGAAGGTTCGCTTTGCCAAGGAAACTTTGGACAAAAGTTTCCCAGTCTTCTGTGAAAGCATTTAGAGCTGTCCTCACCATAACATCGTCCTCCACCTTCACCCCCATGCTAGTCAGTTGATGTCGGATCGCTTGAAGTATGGACAGAAAAGGATCGATCTCCTCCCCCTTGGCCATGATGAATAACCTCAGCTGGTTCTCCAAAAGAATCTTTCTCTAGACGAATATTCCTTCATATAATGTGGTTAGAGCTACCCACATATCATGAGACGTTGTCTTCTCGGCTATGTGAGGAATCACATTGTTAAATTCTGAAGATGTTCTATGCTAAATGCAAATTTACTTTAATCTTCTAGGGCCCAAAAAGCAATCACATGAAAGCAAGATGTTGATAGAACATACTGATACATCAATGGAAGACAAGCCAATAAAAACAGAGATGAAGAATGGTGGCGTTACGACGATCAGCAGGATGCTTCGACCAGCAAAGACTTCATAAGGTCAGCCTCCCACATGTGTCACGCAACCCCAAGACGTCTCATCAAGAATGCTCCACCAAGACACTGCACCAAGAAGCCCTAAACGCAGAATCGAGAATGCTGCTCCATCACCATCCAAGAAAGAAAAAAATGCCTCCACAAAAATGTGTGTGTAAAATGAACTCCAAGTCTCTCCAATATATAGGCATATGTGGGGGTGTGTGACACATCTCTTATGCATGTGGGATAAATCAGGCCGACCTTGCACATGTGGAATAAATTCAAAATACATGTTCTGCTCATCCGATCAAGATGATCTTTAGATCGATCTTGCACCTCTCCGAAAGAGGAATCTATTAAAAATATTGGCATCGTCATCTGATCATCACAACATGGAGTTTGGACCTAGTTGCCCAAAATTAACACTCCCTCTCAACTAGGGCGAACTCCATCCACCAGTGCCATCCAAACATCGTGCGTCATCCCGGCGTAACTTGCTTCGCTAGCTTCTTTATTTCAAAACAAAATGTGAGTCACAAAGACATCACTCCCAGCTAACCGAAGTCAGCTCAGAGGTCTAAAACCTCTATAGGACTCAAAAGAGTCATATACTAACCCGGAGTTAGTTTAACTGACCCGAAGTCAGTTGGAGGTCTGAAACCTCAATTGGACTCAAGAGAGTCATATACTAACCCAAAGTTAGTTTAACTGACATAAAGTCAGTTGGAGGTATGAAACCTCACTAGACTTGATCCCAGATCAAGTGGTTGGACATGTGCCATCCTAGACACAGAGAGTACTGCAATCTCCGATGCGTCCATCAGTCTTCCTATGGTCTCTATTCACATTTCCCACCTCATTGGCCAAATGAGAGGTACTTCCCATGAGTCTGAAACTCCATGGGTAGGATGTATATGAGGCACAGATCAAAGAGAGGTAAAACAACTCAATATCATCACGGTGGGCCGGAAGCATACCAACAAGGTTCGACAAGCCTAGCTTTGTGGTTGCTTATAGCACCAAGAAGCTATCCCCAAAGCCCCCCTAGAGCTCCCAGAGCTCATTGTCCAATAGGACCCTCCAAATAGGGTCATTCCACAATTCCAAGATTCTCACGGAAGGTTAGGAACTTGACCTTCCCCAAGGGCTCTGTGAGAATATCCGCGACCTGCTCATCAGTTCCTATATGATCGAGCCTTACAGCGCCTCGCTGTACCATATCCCAGATAAAATGGTACTAGACATCAACATGCTTGGATCGATCGTGGAACACGAGATTCTCTGATAAACAAATCCCCCTCTAGTTATCACAAAGGATAATGATGGCATCTAGCACATGCTCAAACAACTCACTGAAGATCTTTCACAACCAAGTGGCTTCACAGCAAGCCATACATGCTGCAATGTATTCGGCCTCTACGGTGGTCAAAGTTGCCGACTTCTGCTTCATACTCGAAGCATACCTCAAGTGTGAAGCAGCATCCAGATGTGCTCTTGTGATCCACCACACTGCCTGCCCAATCGGCATCAGCATATACAGGGAGTCTCAAACTTTTGGCAGTCTATCTCAACCCATGGTCTATCATGCCCCAGAGATATCTCAAGAGTTTCTTGGCACCAACCCAGTGAATGTTATGAGGATCAACTGTGTGTTGACTCAAAGTGTTCACTGCACAACATACGTCCGGACGGATGTTCCCTAAGAACATCGGGCCCCTACGAGTTGACGATACTCGGTAGGATTTGCTAGCCCGAGCCCAACAACGCTTCCACTCAACTTCTTGAATTTCAACTCCATCAGTGTCAACACGGACTTAGAGTCCACCATTCCAAATCTTTCCAGCAGCTTCATAATATATTTTCCTTGAGAGAGGAAAATCTTGCCAGGTCTCTGCCAGACCTCCAGGCGTAGGAAGTAATGCATCAGTCCTAGGTCCTTCATCTCGAACTCTGAAGCGATCTCCCTCTTACACTAATGAATGAGAGGCTCAACATTACTTCGAGTGAAGCCCAGCTTCATCAAGTAACTATCTATCCTCTCATACCAAGCGCTAGGGGCTTGCTTCAACCCATAGAGGCCTTCCTTCAACCTGCATGCATGAGAGTCTCTATCCTGGACTTTGAACCCCAAAGGTTGCTCCTCATGCACCTCTTCCTATATCGAACCATGCAGAAAAAAACAGTCTTCACATCCATCTGATGTAGACTCCATCTTTGCACAGCAACAAGGGCAATAATAGATCGGATGGTGGTATATCGGACCACAGGTGCACGTATATCATCATAGTCTACGCCTTCCTTCAGAGAGAAGCTTCGGGCAACAAATCTTGCCTTGTACTTTTCAACACTCCGATCAGATCCATGCTTGATCTTATAGAGCCATTTCGAGGTGACAACAGCTTTGTCCTCCGGTCACGAGACCATATCCCGAACATCATCCTTCATAATGGACTTGTCCTCTTTGTGTATAACATCTTTTCAAACTTGATGTTTTACGGCTTCTTCAAATGATCTAGGCTTGTATTGTACTCATGGTTTCTAGATACCCTTGGTATGTATTCGGCTTCTTGCTTTACACGGAATGTCCCCCTTTTTGGGGCCATATGTCTCTCGGCATTCTTGATAGAATCCCAGAGCCATGAGGGTCTTCTCTTCGTTCTTACAGCAGCGGAATTTGCTCAGGAGCATATACGGTTAAGGTCTTCCTCTTAATGCCAACTCCTCTGCAAAAGTCATTGAACTCATATGACTCACATTCAGTGCTATTATTATACATCACTATCATCTTCATTATAGCCATACTGCCATACAGTACTGAAGCTATCAAACTTCATGGTCGTATATATTTTTCCATGTGCCACTGAAGATACCACTAAACAAGTTCATATAGATTATGCCATCTGTCATATGGTGAGGTCATATATACTCTGCCATTACCCACAGATTTTGTTAAGGCCCTAAACACTCCAACAACTACCTAGAAGTCTGTGGCTTCACCTCCACAAGATCCTCCTTCCTAAACTATTCATGATGGAAACTTTCCTGAGTTGTCCCAATAATGGCTTCCAAGACACTTCAGCCAAGATGCCTGAAGGTGTCCTCACAACAGTTCCTCTTCAAGATCTGGCCAACGATCTGCTCCAATATTCCCTCTGTCAAGATCTTCTTCACTTGAACACCCCTCCAGGTTCATTGTACACTACTTTAATGTCAAAATATTTTACTTTATATGGTCATTTGGCCTTCATCAATTTGCTCCTTATCTTGCTGTAATTATATTTGACAGTCTTACATGCTTTGACCATACAACAATGATTCTGAAAAAGCAATGAACAAAATCATACATTGATATTACAAGTATTCCTTTTTGAATGAAGTCCTCAAGAGACTTGCTCTAAGTTTTGCCTTGGAGAGGTATGTACTGTTCCTCTAAATATGATTGAGCCACGGGTTACTTAATATTGATTCATAGTCCTTATTGGCACTTGATCTGAATCACCCCTGCCACATTCTAGAACCCGAGCAATGCTTATCATAGATCAAACTAAGATGTGCCAAGGAATTTCTTAGCCACAATTTTAAACTTCAGAACATGCTATCACTTACGGAGTACCAGATTTCTGAGATAGGACAAACTTTCTTCTACCTTCAAGATTTTGATACTTGCCATATAGTGAATGTTACGTAGTGCAGACCTTTGACTTATTTTATAAGTCAAACAAGATTCTTTGTATAAGAGAAAAGTTTGTTCACAAACATCTTCAGGTCGTCTTCTTTCAATGATGATACAGTAGGTCTTCAAGATAGAACACAAGTCTGATGAGACTGAAGGAGGACTCACAGCCCCTGTCAACAAGCATCATCCTCGTTGTCTTCTTATTCTTTGATAAAGAAATAATCCGTAATAATGATATAGAGAAGGGCCAACGTTGATGACCTTTTATCTCGAATTAAACTGAGGCCACAAGTGTATGTATGATTTGAACCAAGAACACAAGGATCAACTTTAGCTTGATCTTTCTTAATAAAATTAGGACAAGCCAATCTGAAGAATTGCACAGGTCGGCTTACTTTTATTATCACAGGAATGTATATATATATAGTACATACTATCAATAATCCCGAGTGACTATACTTATATCTCCAACAAATTCTAGATATGAACAAGCGAAAATGACAGATTTCTGCTTCTCTTGACATGGCCCTTTAAACTGTTACTTCAAAGGTGAATGGCTTCAAGAATTTTACGTGAAACAACTTCAGCCCCCTTGGACATTTCCCAAAGATCAAAACTAGGCTGCTGCTCAATTGCTCCCATGTCATTAACTTGCATGGTTTTGGCTGCATTCCTATCCACACCACCATGTGCTCCTGAAACCTCTGATTGTCATGGTGATATCATATGCATATACCAGTTTCCCACCGATGCTTCCATTCCAATGTTTGAAAATTGTGGGTGGCCATTCAAGCCAGTCCATCTTACATTTCCACTTTGCTTGTGGGATTGGGCAGCAGAGGTCGCAGACATCTTCCTATTTGACTCACACATTTGTAAGCTATTTGGAAAACCCATTGACCCCAGTCCTGATGCATCCCCAATTTTACCCTCTTGGTCCTGAAACTGTTTTCTTGAAAGCTTTGGCTGCTGGCCATCTTCCAGGATACTATCTGTTAATGAACCACAAGATTCTTGCACTTCCCCCACAAGTTGAAAACCTGAGAAATTATCTGAATATAATGAGTTGTGCCTAAGTGGCGGCATCCAATTTTCTGAAACCAGCCTTCTTTGACAGCCCATACCTTCTACTTTGACATCATTCAGTTTTTATTCCCATGCAACCATCTTTTGACCACTCTCCATCTCACTGTCACCCAAAGATCCGCCCAAGGTAGATCTGCCCAAACCGATCCAAAACAGATCCTCTAAACTAGGATCCAACACTTGCAAACATTCATTAAAACTAATACCTATTTCCATTGTTTGAAAGCTGCTCCACCGCTGGAAACTAGGGCATCATGACAGTCCCCTTTTCAGCCCTTATTTAGGCCCAAAATTGCCCGTAAAGACTGCGACTGTCCTTTACGGAAGGGATCTCCCTCCACCCTACAATGTATGGGAAGTTTCTAGCCCTAAACATGGATTGTTATTCCTGTTATGACAACGGCTCCCTTTCAGCCCTTCACACAGTCTGCGGCAGCCTATTTTGAGGGTTGTCTCACCTCAAACGAGCCCTCAAACAGACCTCACCTCCTGCCACCCTCCAGCAAGGTACTGCGGCTGTCCTTTAGCAATTCGGTGCTCCTAAAATGACATCAAAACAGGCCCTCTCACCCCCGCTGGTCCAGAATTCCTTGCTGCGGCCTAGAACAGAAAATACCTCTCTCCACCGAGCTCTTGTGAGACAAGTGTTGCACACAATGGATCTTTCCCAATAGATCTGTGATTGCTCTCAACACAAGTTGGGCTTGGTCTTCACCTTAGCTCGGATACCATGTTAAATTCTGAAGATGTTCTATGCTAGATGCAAATTTACTTTAATCTTCTAGCGCCCAAATAGCAATTACATGGAAGTAAGACGCTGATAGAACATACCGATAGATCAATGGAAGACAAGCCAATAAAAACAGAGATGAAGAATGGTGGCGTTACGGCGATTAGCAGGATGCTTAAACCAGCAAAGACTTCATAAGGTCAGCCTCCCACATGTGTCACACAACCCCAAGACGTCTCATCAAGAATGCTCCACCAAGACGCTGCACTAAGAAGCCCTAAACGCAGAATCGAGAATGTTGCTCCATCACCATCCAAGAAAGAAGAAAATGCCTCCACAAAAATGTGTGTGTAAAACGAACTCCAAGTCTCTCCAATATATAAGCATATGTGGGAGTGTGTGACACATCTCTTATGCATGTGGGATAAATCAGGCCGACCTTGCACATGTGGAATAAATTCAAAATGCATGTTCTGCTCATCTGATCAAGATGATCTTTAGATCGATCTTGCACCTCTCTGAAAGAGGAATCGAATAAAAATATTGGCATCGTCATCTAAGCATCACAACATGGAGTTTGGACCTAGTTGCCCAAAATTAACACAGATGATCTTTGACCCCGTCCATGATGAAGCGCTTGGCATGTGTCATTGCTTCTTCATGCTTCTCTAGGAGCTTCGCATTGGTTGGCGTAGCCAAGACTTTCTCTACATGCTCCCTCAAACCGTATGACTCAATGACTACCAGGATTTTGGCCTTCCAGATTGCAAAGTTGGACAATCCGTCCAACCTATCCTGATCACGTAGTCCTTGAGGTGCCATCTGCTCAGAAAATATGTCGAAACGAATCCTCCTCTCTATGCTAGAGACTTGGATCCAGGGTCCTTGGCAAAACAAGGACCCTCTGCTCCCTCTGACAACTGACTTACTCTCTTGGAAGTCTGCCAAATTAAAACGAATTATCTCTCTTTGATCCTCTGATCGATCTTCAGACTTCTTTGGCTAGAAATCCTCTGAGAAGTTGTTCTCCTCCAGCTCTTTGTCGACTTTGCTCAGGCTAAATTCTGAACCGACGGAATTTTAACCCCACCAGCAAATATTGAAGGTCTACAACACGACTTCCGGCACTCTAAATCACCAAACAGCTTTAGGACTACATCACCCTCGCTGACCTCTGCGTCAGCAAACAGTCTCAGTGCAGCTTCTGTGTTGCCTCTGCGCAGTGAGTACGTGGGCCTGCGTGGAGATTGCGTCACTCTGGCCTTTGCGTGGCTCTGCTACTTTATGCTGCTACGCTGCCCTCTCTAGTCCGACTTTCTGCAGCTGCTACTGCTTTCTCATCTCATTTCTACAACAAGGATTCTTCAGTCTTCTTGCTGGTGATCCAGGCTAGATCTGAAATTGCTCTGATACCATGTAAAAAATTTTGAATATAACTTATGCAGAAACCCTAATGTTAAATCTTGATTTACTTCTCCTACTTACAAAAGTTATTAATCTAAAATATTCAAGATTAACATCGAAGTAAACACATTAACAGTCTACATAGATACAGATCTAAACCGAATACGTGCACAATGACTAAGTGACACACAGGATTTTCTAGACAACTGTCCCTGAAAAAACCCAAAGCGGGAAAACCGGTCTTCTGGCCGCTTGAGGGTTTTTATTATTAAGTAGATCCTAAGTACAACAAATCTAGGCACCTTACTGGTTAACCCGACAGCGAAATAAACAATTTGCAGCAATACCTTTGTTCCAGAGACAGAAAAATCGACTGATTCACACCCTCAAGTGGGTCTTACAGAACTCAACCCTTTTCAGTCTTCAGAAACCCCAGCGCTGCTTTGAAGCCCTCTACGTCAACCCCTGCACTGCTCAAGAAGGGCCTGCGTCACCCCAGACAGGGTTACGCTACCCCTGCGCTACCCTGGTTGGGCCTGCATCAGCCCTGCTGGCCTCCTGCTACCTCTGCGCTACCCTTTCTGGGCCTGCGTAGCCTCTACGTAGCACCTGAAGCCTCTGCATTGTGCAACTGTTGCTCCCTCTACGTTGCTCAGTCTACTGCTTCTCTGCGCTCTTGGCCTGGGATCAGATCATCCCTCTCGCCAATACTACCCCTCGCTACAGCTGAAACACTTCTGGAAATTCTTAACAAACCACGCCCTAGAATTCCAGCTTAGTCTCAATGCTCAGCGACTGTGTGTGTTCTCCAACTGGCCCCAAGCCTTTCCTTTATACTTTTCTCGTTGGGAAAACTACGGCCGTGATCTAATCTTGAATCGAAGGCCAAGATTAAAAGAAAGCTTGATTTGTGTGACTTAAGTCATTTCCATCATAGGTTTAAATTAATTACCTTTAATCTTTTAATTTTCCTGAGTTAGACTTAGGGTCCTTAATTAAAAAGATTAATTTATTAATTTTCTCTTAAACAGAATGGAATTTCTCAAATCCCTTTCCGGGTCTTGGAAATCTCATGTACTCTAGTCCCTCCACAAAGTTTGGGAGCTAGAGCACATCCGATGCTACCCCAACACTCCAAAATCTCAACACAGCGCAGTGCAAAGGCTTCAGGGGCTACCAAGGCCTAGAAAGGGCAGCGTAGAGGCAGCAGGAGGCCAGCAGGGTTGACGCATGCCCAACCAGAGCAACATAACCCAGTATGGGGTGATGCAGGCCCTTCCTGAGCAACGCAGGGGCTGACTCAGTGGGCTTCGGAGCAACGCTGGGGTTTCTTAAGACCGAAAAGGGCTGAGTTCTGTAAATCCAGTTTGAGGGTGTGAATCATCAATTTTTTTGTCTCCAGAACAGAGTTATAGCTGCAGTTTTATTTCTCTGTCGGGTTAACCAATTGGTGCACATATTTGTTGTACTTAGAATCTACTTAATAATAAAACCCTCCAGCAGCCAAAAGACCGATTTTCCCGCATCGAGTTTTCCAGGGACAGTTGTCCAAAAAATCCTATGTGTCACTTTGTCATTGTGCATATATTCAGTTTAGATCTATATGTGTAGGTTGTTGATGTATTTACTTCGATGTTAATGCTAAATAATTCAGATTAATAACTTGTCTAAGTAGAAGTAAATCAAGATTTAACAATAGAGTTTTTGTTTAGTAAATTCAGAAATTTTCACATGGTATCAGAGCGATTGCAGATCTAGCCTAGATCTCCAGCAAGAAGACTGAAGAACCTGTGCTGCAGAAAGCAGCAACAGCTACAGAAAATCCAGACCAGAAAAGGCAGCGCAGCAGCAGAAGGAAGAAGAGCCAAGCAGAGGCAAAGGTGATGCAGTCTCCACGCAGATCCACGCAGGCCCACCCACTTACTGCGCTAACATTGTCTGCTAACGCAAAGGCCAGCCAAGGTGACGCAGTCCAGAAGCTAAATGTTGTTTAGAGTGTCGGAAGCTAAGTTGCAGAGATTCAATAGTTGCTGGTGGGGTTAAATTGTGTCAGTGCAGAATTTAGCCTAAGTTAAGTTGACAAAGAGCGGGAGGAGAATAGCTTCTCAGAAGATTTCCAACCAAAGAAGTCCGAAGATCGATCAGAGGATCGAAGAGATCTAATTCGTTTCGATTTGGCAGACTTCCAAGAGAGGAAGTCAGTTGTTAGAGGCAGTATAGGGTGCCTTTCTTGCCAAGGACCCTAGATCTAAGTCTCTAACATAGAGAGGAGGATTCGTTCTGACACATTTTCTGAGCAGATAGCACCTCATGGACTACGTGGCCTGTCCAACTTTGCAATCTAGAAGGCAAGAATCTTGGTAGTCATAGAGGCATACGGCTTGAGGGAGCACGCAAAGAAAGTCCTGGCCACACCAACCAATGCTCTTCTCCTAGCGAAGCATGATGAAGCAGTGGCACATGCCAAGCGCTTCATAATGGACAGGGTCAAAGACCATGTGGTTCCACACATAGTCAATAAGAAAACTACTTATGAGATGTGGGTAGTGTTGAGATTTTGTGTATTTGGGGTAGCATCAATTGTGCTCTAGCTCCCAAATTTTGTGGAGGGACTAGAGTACACTTGATCTACAAGACCCAGAAATAGATTTGAGAAATTTCAAGTTGTGTTCAAGTTATTCAAATAATTAATTATTTTTAATGGATTTCCTAACTCTAACTTACGAAAATAAAATAATTAAAGTGAATTAATTAACACGTGTGTTGAAATTGTCTTAAGTCACATGCATCAAGCAATCTTTTAATCTCAACCGTTGATGGATGATTTAATCGCGGCTGTTGAAGAGTTCAACGAAAAAGTATAAGAGAATGGCTTGAGAGTCAGTTGAAGAGACACAATTTCTGTAGAACTGAGGAATAGATCTCGAATTCTAGGGCAGGTTTGCTAAGAATTTCCGGTGGAATTTCCTACAGTGAGGGGTAGTATTGGCCAAGGGAATGTTCTGATTCCAGGGCCAAGAGACAGCAAGAGGCAAGAGGAGCAGCAGCAAGGACAGCGCAAAGAGGCTTCAGAGCCATGTAGAGCATAAGGGACAGCGCAGAGGCAGCTAGGGCCACATTGGGTTGACGTTGGCCAAGCAAAGGCAACGTAGGGGCAGCGTAGACCCTCCAAGGGTGACACAGAACCTCCTACAACCATGCAGAGGCTGACGTAGTCCCTCCACGGCAACGCTAGGGCTTCAGAAGCAGCGCTGAGGGTTTCTAGGGTCAGATCTGGGCTAAGTCCTGTAAATCCTGTTTGAGGGTGTGGATCAGTTAGATATTTGGCACTAGATCTTCAAGTTAGCTGCAGATTTGATATATTTTATTCTTTGTCGGTTTTTTCCAATGTTGGAACCCAGATTTGCTGTACTCAGAACTACTTAATAATAAACCCTCATATCTGCTGAACCGGTTTTCTGCTTTGGGTTTTTCCGAGGACTTATGTCCAAAAATCCATGTGTCACTTTGTTGCATGAGTGAATTATTCAGTGAATGATCTGCATGTGTAGGCTGTAGTTGTGTTTATTTTCAATATTTTCTTAATCTAATTTCTGAAAATAACTTGTATAAATTAAATCAAGTAGGAGGAAATAAACCAATACACTGCAATAGAATTTTTACATGATATCAGAGCGATAGTAGATCAAGTTGAATCTCCAACAAATCGACTGAAGAAGTGTTTTTTCTGCAGGGTGGCAAAAGAAGCAGCAGATCCGGAAAGGGCATCTTGACAGCAAGGGAAAGCAGCTCCAAGAGACAGCATTGAAGCTGCAGAAGGCCTCTAGGCTTACGCAGACCCTTCCCAGGGCAGCATAAGGACTGCGTCACCCAGTCTGGGGTTACGCAGTCCACTTCTAAGCAGCGCTAGGACTGCGCTGGACCAGCTAGGAGGACGTTGTCCAGTCACTTCTCTTGTTCCAGAAAATTTTGCCAAGATCCGAAAGCAATGCTTCAAATCTTCAACAGTACTGGTGGGGTAGAGATTCTGAAGGTGCGGAATTATGCCTAGCTAAGGCAACAAAGGCGGGAGGAAGACAGTCATTCAGCAGATCTGAGCCAAACAGATCTGAGATTAGATCAGGAGGATCGGAGAATACTGTTCGTTTGAGTTTTGGTGGAAGATTTCCTGGAGGGAAGTCAGTTTGTAGTAGAAGAAGTTACCAGAGGGTTTCTAGTCACCAAGAAACCTAGATCCAGAGGGAGAAGCACTGTTTTCTTTAGATCTGAGCAAAGATGGCTCGATATGGACTGAGGGATCAAGATATATTGGATGGCATGTCCAACTATGTTATCTGGAAGACCATAATCCTCTCAATTATGAATGAGTATGGTCTCAAAGATCATGCAAAGAAGACACTTGTTGTACCAACCGATGCAAATCCACTCAAGAATTATGAAGAAAATCAAGCGCAGACGAAGCGATTGATCATAGACGGAGTCAAGGACCACATGATTCCTCATGTTACTGGTAAGAATACAGCACATGACATGTGGTCAGCTTTGGAAGTGATGTACCAAGGAGGCTTTGTGCAAAGAAGAATGCTTCTCAGGAATCAGATGTGTATGTTCCAAATGATGAAGGTTGAAGAGAAAGATCCATTCCTCTTCAAACTTCAAGCTATCCGTGACCAACTGATTGGCATGGGTGCTAATCCAGATGAAGGACTCCTACTGAGGACAACCCTGAATGTTGTCTCTGAAGAATGGGAAACGTTTGTCTAGAGCATTCTGGGAAGGGCAGCGTTACATCATGGGCAGATATGCGGGCTATTCTCCGCCAAGAGGAGATCAGGAGGATCACCAAGAAGCAGTCTAACAATGGAGGAAGCGGATCAGTGAGAGTGAAGAAAGAAGAGGAGGAGGATGCAGCCCTTGCATCAAGGGAAGAAGAAGAAGGACCTCTCCAAGGTCTGTTGCTTTAACTATGGTGATCTTGGTCATTTCGCCAGCAGTTGTCCTAAGAAGAAAGACAAGGAGCTTCTGATTCCAAGGCTGTAGCAACAAAGGACGATGGCTCTGATGATGAAGCAGCCATGAGTACTCATGCACCTTGAGAGAAGAGGTGGGCTGAAATGGATATATAGAGTATCCATATTTTGATGGCGGGATCCTTGAGTCAGCCCTACTCATGGATCACATACGAACTACGGGAGCCTTAAGACGATAACGGGATGAGTCTGGAAATGGCTGCAGATAACCACATTAAAGAGCAAAAGGGAGCTGAAGAATGAGCAGCGTAATGCAGAGGCAGCAGCGCAGAGAGGTTGATGGGACTTCAGCAGCGCAGAGACGCTAGGATCACGCAGTGCAGTGTTGCAGCATGATAGTGTGTCCAAGGGGACAGCGTGATTCAGCATCCAAGAGGCTTCAGTGGTGGAGGGAAACCTGACTTGTCTGTCAAATAGTTGGGCAGAGACTTTCAGTTGCTTACTTCTCAGCAACTAAGTTGTAGTGCAGCAGTTAGCAATGGCACTGCTATGGGCAGCATGATGCAGCAAATTGAGAGGGAGCTGTAGTACATATGTGGTAGTGTTAGTGGCAGTGGCATGGGCAGCAATACAGAGAGAAACAGTGTAGTAGATGGAAGGGGGCAAGCCAAGCATCAACAACACAGATCCAGTACTCAAGATCTTGTAATGCATGGTGTGATATATTGCTAGAGCACACTCCTGATGCTAAGAGGGAGTGGTGAGATTTTGTGTATTTGGGGTAGCATCAGTTTTGCTCTAGCTCCCAAATTTTGTGGAGGGACTAGAGTACACTTGATCTACAAGACCCAGAAATGGATTTGAGAAATTTCAAGCTGTGTTCAAGTTATTCAAATAATTAATTATTTTTAATGGATTTCCTAAGTCTAACTTAGTAAAATAAAATAATTAAAGTGAATTAATTAACACATGTGCTGAAATTGTCTTAAGTCACATGGATCAAGCAGTATTTTAATCTTAGTCGTTGATGGATGATTTAATCTCGGCTGTTTAAGGGTTCAACTAAAAAGTATAAGAGAAAGGCTTGAAGGTCAGTTGAAGAGACACAATTTCTGTAAAACTGAGGAATAGATCTGGAATTCTAGGGCGGGTTTGCTTAGAATTTCCAGTGGAATTCCTGCAGTGAGGGGTAGTATTGACCAAGGGAATGTTCTAATTCCAGGGCCAAGAGACAGCAAGAAGCAAGAGGAGCAGCAGCAAGGACAGCGCAAAGAGGCTTCAGACCCACGCAGAGCAGAAGGGACAGCGCAGAGGCAACTAGGGCCACGTTGGGCTGACGTTGGCCAAGCAGAGGCAGCGCAAGCGCAGTGTAGACCCTCCAAGGGTGACGCAAGCCCTCCTAGATCCACGCAGAGGCTGACGCAATCCCTCCAGGGCAACGCTGGGACTTCAGAAGCAGCATTGAGGGTTTCTAGGGTCAGATCCAGGGTGATTCTTGTAAATTCCATTTGATTGTGTGGATCAGTCAGATATTTGGCACTAGATCTTCAGGTTAGCTGCAGATTTGATTTCTCTTATTCTCTGTCGGGTTTTTCCAAGGTTGGAACCCAATATTTTTGTACTCAAAACTATTTAATAATAAACCCTCATATCTGTTGAACGAGTTTTCCCACTTTGGGTTTTTCCGGGGACTTATGTCCAAAAATCCATGTGTCACTTCGTTGCATGAGTGAATTATTCAGTAAATGATCTGCATGTGTACGTTGTAGTTGTGTTTATTTTCGGTATTTTCTAAATCTACTTTCTGAAAATAATTTGTATAAATTAAATCAAGTAGGAGGAAATGAACCAATACACTAGAGTAGAATTTTCACAGGTAGCTCTAACCACACTATATGACGGAAGATTCGTCTAGAAGAAGATGCTTCTGGAGAATCAGTTGAGGTTATTCATGATGGGCAAGGGGGAGGAGATCAATCCTTTTCTGGCAACACAACAAGCGATCCGGGATCAACTTACTGGCATGGGGGTGAAGGTGGAGAACGATAATATGGTGAGGATGGCTCTAAATGATGTCACAGAAGACTGGGAAACTTTTTTTCAAAGTCGCTTGGGCAAAGCGGACCTTTCCAACTGCGACAATATGTGGGCGATCCTTCGACAAGAAGAAATCCGTCAGATCACCAAGAGACAGTACAGCATCCGATCGAGTAAAGTAAAGAAGGAAGAAGAGGAAGATGCAGCCTTGGCATCAAAGAGGCAGCAAGGGAAAAAGAAGCGTGATCTATCGAAGATGAAGTGTTTCCAATGCGGCGAACTAGGACATTTCACTAGCAATTGTCCTCAGAAGAAAAAGGACAAGGAGGCTTCTAGCTCCAACGTTGTTGTGGCAGACGATGGCTCCGAAGATGACGTAGCCATGACCGCTCATGAACCACGAAAGTGGGGCAACATGGATCTGCAGAGCAGATACAGAGTGGTGGCAAGATCCTTGAGTAGCCCAACTCTTGGATCACATCTATGCTACGAGAACCTTAAGACAGTAGCAGGACAAGTGGAGCAGTGGGTGCAAAGAATCACACATGGAGCACAGGCAGAGTTGGATGTTGAGAGGGAGCAGCGCAGTGCAGATGCAGTAGCAGTGTGGCAACAGCAACACAGAGGGGCTGATGTGACTTCAACAGCGCAGAGAAAGCTTGCTTACATAGTGCAAAGCTGCAGCAGCGTAGAGGCTTCAGGAGGACATCGCAGTGCAGCAACAGCATAGGGGACTTCGGCGCAGAGGTAGCGTAGAGGAAGTCTACTTACGCAGAGTAGAGTTGTAGCAATACAGCAGCCTCCAGATGACAGCACAGAGCAACAACCTATGGAGCTTCAGTGATGAGGATGCAGCCCAACTGACTTGTCTGTCAAAGATTAGGCAGGGATTTTCAGTTTTTTCTCTCAGCAAATAAGTTGTAGTGCAGTAGTTGGCAGCACGATGCAATAGATTGAGAGGGAGCTACAATATAGGTGTGGCAGTGGCGGTGGCAGCGTCATGGGCAGCAATACGAGAAAGCAGCAGCAACGCAGTGATGAAGGGAAGCAAGCCAAGCATCAGCGCAGAGACCCACACCAGAGATCAGTGCAGAACTTCGGGGTGAAGTGTTGTGCTAGAGCACATTCCTCGCTAAGAGGGAGTGTTGAGATTTTTGGAGTGTTGGGGTAGCATCGGATGTGCTCTAGCACCCAAACTTTGTGGAGGAACTAGAGTACATAAGATCTCCAAGACCCAGAAACGGATTTGAGAAATTCCATCATGTTTAAGGGATATTTAATTAATTAATCTTTTTAATAAAGGACCCTAAGTCTAACTTAGGAAAATTAAAATATTAAACTTAATTAAATTAAACATGTGATGAAAATGACTTAAGTCACATGGATCAAGCTTTCTTTTAATCCTAGTCGTCGATTCAAGATTAGACCACGACCGTTGGTTTCCCAACGAGAAAAGTATAAAGGAAAGGCTTGGGGTAAGTTGGAGAACAAACACAGAGACAGAGCACTGAGACTAAGTTGAAATTCCAGGGTGTGGTTTGCTAAGAATTTCTAGAAGCAGCAAGGGGTAGTATTGGCGGAAGGGATGACCTGATCCCAGGCCAAGAGTGCAACAAGAGGTAGAAAAGCAGTAGACTAAGTAGTGAAGAGGGAGCAACAACACAGCGCAGAGGCTTCAGGGGCTACGCAGAGCCTACGTGGGACCAGAAAGGGCGACGCAGAAGCAGCAGGGCTAACGCAGGCCCAACCAGGGTAGTGTAGGGGCAACATAAATCAATCTGGGGTGATGCAGGCCCTTCCTAAGTAGCGTACGGGCTAACGCAGTGGGCTTCAGAGCAGCGTTGGGGTTTCTGAAGACTGAAAAGGGCTGAGTTCTGTAAATCCTGTTTGAGGGTGTGAATCATTTTTGTCTCCAGAACAAAGGTATAGCTGCAGTGTTATTCCTCTGTCGGGTTAATCAATTGGTGCCCAGATTTGTTTTACTTAAAATCTACTTAATAATAAAACCCTCCAACGACCAGTAGATCGGTTTCTCTGCATTGGGTTTTTCCGAGGACAGTTGTCCAGAAAATCCTGTGTGTCACTTTGTCATTGTGGATGTATTCAGTTTAGATCTGTATGTTTAGGTTGTTGATGTATTGACTTCGATGTTAATGTTGAATAATTCAGATTAATAACATGTCTAAGTAGGAGAAGTAAATCAAGATTTAACAGTAGGGTTTATGTTTAGTAAATTCAGAAATTTTCACAAGCGTAAGCCCTCCTCCAAGTCGTTTTGCCTCTGTGCATGCTGAGGAACAACCTCCCGGAACCCGTTTCCGGATCCCGGCCTCCAAAACTGATCCACCAACAATTTCTGAAAACCCTTCCTTCTGCCTCTGCGTGAGCTTACGCATGTGAAAATTCTACTGCAGTATCATGGTTTATTTCTCCTACTTGATTTAAAATATTACAAGTTATTTCCAGAAATTAGATTCAGAAAATACCAAAATAAAAACAACTATAGTCTACACATGCAGATCATTTGTTGAATAATATGCTCATCTAACAAAGTGACACATGTATTTTTGATCATAAGTCTCTGGAAAAACCCAAAGCGGGAAAAGCAGTGCAGCAGATATGAGGGTTTCTTTTATTAAGTAGATTCTGAGTACAGTAAATCTGGGTTCCAGATCTGGAAATCCCGACAAAGAATAAAAGAAATCAAATTTGTAGCTAACCTGTAGATCTAGGACCAAATATCTGACTGATCCACACCCTCAAACGAGATTTACAACACTCAGCCCGGATCTGGCCCTAGAAACCCCAACGATGCCCCTGAAGCCCCAACGTCAGCCCTGTTAGCCTCAAAATGCCACTGCGTTGCCCAGAGAGGGACTGCGTAACCCCTGAGAGGGTGGCACAAGCCTTACACTAGCCCTGGAGACCCTCTACGTAATTTCTGAAACCCTCTGGAGTCTCTGCGTTGTCCTACGTAGCAACTGCGCAGGACCTGCGTAGTTGTTGCTCTGCTTCTCTGCGTTGTCCTTGTTGTTGCTCCTCTGCCTCGTACTGACCCTTGGCTCTGGGATCAGATCATCCCCTTAGCCAATACTACCCCTCACTATAGAAAATTCCTCTGGAAATTCTTAGCAAACCCTACCCTAGAATTCCAAATCTATTTCTCAGTTATGCAACTGTGTGTCTCTCCGCAACTGACCCTCAAGCCTTTCTCTTATACTTTTTCCTTGAACCCTTCAACGGCCAAGATTAAAACATTCAGAGATTAAAATACTTCTTGATATGTGTCTTTTAGAACATTTCAGAACATGTTGTTAGAGTCCTGTAATTTACAGTATCACAAGGTGACTGATTATTGCTTATATTTTTTACTAAAAATAATATTCCATGGCTATCATTTATTTTCAGAGAAAGAAAGGGAACTCTTAACTGTAAAGAGCATCAAAGGAATCAAACTGCCTTTCCATCCAGTAGAGGGAAGGAAGTGTTGCTGATAAAGTGTGATGGGGATCAAACTTCATTTCTGCCCTCGTTCCATTTCATTTCATTCACCCTCTTTTCCCCCCTCAGTTCCTCCATATTCTGAAATGCTATGAATCCCATTCAAACCCCAAAACCCACATGTATAATCTTTGGGACTTATTGCTTTATAAACCCTTACATGTCAAAGTCCGCAATACTATTGTCATAGCTCCACCCACCCACCAGCAGCCGCGTTTTACAACGTAAACCTTACATTTTCCGCTTTTTCGCTTTATATTGCTACTTTACCTTTTTCCATCTCATATCATTGGTTTCGTTTACCATCCGCTTTCTTATTCCCCGATTGCGATTAAAGTGGGACCATCCCTCCACTTCACCCTTTCTTCCCCACCCTCCATCACAGATCACATATTATAAACCTTTCACATCGCAACTAAAACTTAAAAACTGCAATCGCCGACTTGCGATGTATCGCGTCGCATTTGTTTCAACTTACCTTTGAAATGCCCGCAATCTATTTGGTTTAAATTGCAACGCGGCGGTTGGCCCACCACAGCAGCGCCGCCCCCCACTTCACAGTCGTTTCCAATACCGACCACATATCATATACAACATCAAAAAACTTTTCCTTACCGCATAAAACATTCGTCGATTGATAAACCCCGCCGATTGCAGTGGGCTCCACTTCTCCCTGACACATCATACTCTAATCAGCGCAAATCACACTTTGCGGTTTTAAGCATTTACCTTATTTCCCACATGATAAATTCTGCGATGAGCGATGCGAGTGGGTCCCTCTCCCTGCACTTCACAAGTTTTAGGATTTAAACCCCCGCGCTTATAACTTAAAATTAAAGTTTGTGATTTGCGATGTCGTTCGGTCCCACCTTCCCTCCACGTCATCTCTCACTTCACATCGCATATCCGATTACATTGTTTAAAACTTAAACTCTAAATATTGCGAAGTGTGCAGATGCGATGCGGCTTCAGAAGTAAAGTCTATAAGATTTCAAGTCCGAGTAAATGGTTTGTTACGTTAATTTGTTCGAAAAACGATTAAACACAAAAAGAAAGGGCTCGGGTAGCAAAAAGGGTAGAGTCGGGTCCCACCTTACCTGCCACGTCTTTTCCTTCTCCTCATCGTCCTTCACCTCACCTCCATCTCCACTCAACCCCTTCTCATTTGACGGTCCGCGTTGCATTTCGCACCCCCCTCAGCTTCCGAACTTTAACCATGGGGGGTGTGTCCGAAATGGGTGGTATCGCTTACCCCCGCCCCGCTACATGTCGCCCTTCTGCTATTTCGCACCCCCCTTCTATATTACCGCATACCACCTAAGACCCGCTCCAAAAAGTTGTTTTCGCTGACCTCCAAACCACTGCCTCATTCATTTGACCACTATCACTACTGGTGCACCACGTCCACCGTCATCCCTTCATATTCGAGCTTCTACGGTTTGTGCGCCATTTATGAAGAAATAGGCTAAACACGACAGAAAGACTTGGGCAGGACCTGACAAGGGGAAAAAATGTAGGGCGAGGTTGAACGTCACAAGGAAAAAGACAGGAAGGGTCGAGTCGGGCATTGATGCAGAGATATAACAACGGAGACTGAAGGGGCAGCAAAGCACATCAGCACCAACATCAATAAATGAAAGTAGCTAGCGTTGCGCCAGACTTAATTACCCAACGCCAGTTTTCTGAGGAACAGGGCCAGATGTCAGGAATACTTGAGTTGTTGCCTCTTCGGCATTACGCGAGCCAGTTTTTAACCACTCTGTAATTAATAACAGATTGCCAAAAGCCACTATTGGAAGCCAGGCTTGTCTCATCACCGCCTGTGTGTTTCTACTTGTCTAGTTTTGCTTCAATGTAATTATTGCAGTAGACAGATTAGCCGACTCAAGTTTTCTATAAATATTGTATGCATTAGCAGTATAAGAAAGGCCCGAAAGGGAAAAAAACCGTTGTAATAGACTCATCAAGTTGTAAGCACTGTCTTTGGATGAATGAAAGATGATGTTGTTTTCCATTCTTGTGTCATGTTCTGTGGTAAAGTGCTTCCCTAGTGTAATTTGTGATTCTTCTGTTTTACATATTGTTTTCTTTTCTTTACTGCGGATAGAAATTTTTGTGTAGAATTTACCATGGGGTACCCTACTCAGTCTTGAAACAGTACATTATGTTTTCCTCTGAGACTTGGATGCAGAATTCAGAGACGGTCTACTCTGCATCCGCGTTGAGACCGAAATGTAGAATTCAAAGACAGTCTGCTCTGCATTCCCGTTGAAACTTAATCTCCTCTTTTCCATTTCACATGTTGTTAAGATCCATTGACATGGCTAGCTTGCCTAGTTGCACCTGACCTCGGTTGTTCATCCATTTGAATCTGTTTGCACCTGTTTGACTCCATAGCCCAATGGCCCCCTTCTGCTGCCTCAACCAAATCATCAAACAAACCCCTATGCACTAATAGCTAGCCTAAAATTCCCCTATAAACAAAGCTATATCTAACAGAGAGAGCCCTCTCTGAGTCCAGGAAGGCTAGGTCCTGGATTCCAAAGTGGTTTGATGTTTCACTCTGTGGTTCTACCTTCAGCCTTCGGAATTACGGGGTGATAACATAATGGCGACCATAATAGGGACGAACAAAATTCATCTTCCTTAGAAAGTACATCAAAGTTCAGATCTGATTACTGATGGTGGACAGTGACCAGACACAAGAAGGTTGCATTATTCACCTGACGACTCCACGATTCAAAGAACCCAGCTTTTGAGCATTCATGGCGACTCCACAACACGCTGACCAGAGTTTTTGCTGAAAAAAATGACAAGGTTTGTGGCAGACCTCCTATCTAGTGAAGTTCTAAATGCATTCAAGAATCAATTATCAAAATTTCAACTTGATGAAGATTTCTTAGAGGTTGTCTTTCTCATTTTGAAGTCAAGAAAATTTAATCCTGAAGCTAAAAAATGTTTTCCAGAGATAGTTCTTGAAAGATATGAAACTGGTATTGAACTTTTGAATTCTCAAATTCAGTCATACAATTTCTGAGATCCTAAAGGATTCTTGGAAAGTCTCCCTTCCCCTAAGCAAAAGAAAATTGTACTACCTCTTGACTTACATATTGAGGAGGGTTGTGCTTTCAAGTACCAGACTGAAGATGAGGTTTCAAGGTTTAATATTGGGGATACAACTGACCAACTAATCATGGAAGGCCTAGAAGCAGGTATTATACATCATGCTTTAATTGATCCTATAACAGAGTATATGAAGGATCTTTTTAGTTCAAGTTTTCAATCATGTATTCTCTATAAAGATCAAATACATCAGCAGTTGCCATTACATATTATAACTTTCGTTATGAGGATGCATAATCAAGTTATATTGTTGATTGTCCTGACAAACAGTCAAGTTGTCCATCTGTTTCTGCTGCTACGCTGGCATTATTGTATCATTTAGAGCAGTAGCAATTTCAATAGAGTAGGGTAGGTAGGTGTGCAAATAAGCTCAATACTCTGAGCATCTTTCCAGTTCTAGTTTCATATTGCTTTCCAACTTTCAGTGCAAGTATTTTCTAGACTTCAGTTTGTAAAGAGTAGTGATTTTGAACTGAGCCTACTCATCCACAGTGGTTTTAGTAGCAACTAAAACTTAAAAACCGCAATCGCCAACTTGCGATGTATCGCATCGCATTTGTTTTAACTTACCATTGAAATGCCCGCAATCTATTTGGTTTAACTTGCGACGTGACAGTTGGCCCACCACAGCAGCTCTGCCCCCACTTCACAGTCGTTTCCAATACCTATCACATATCATATACAACATCATAAAACTTCGCCTTACTAATAAAACATTCGTCGATTGATAAACCCTGTTGATTGTTGTGCGCTCCACTTCTCCCTAACACGTCATCCTCTAATCAACGCAAATCGCACTTCGTGGTTTTAAGCATTTACTTTATTTCCCAAATGCTAAATTCTGCAATGAGCAATGCGGGTGGGTCCCTCTCCCTGCACTTCGCAAGTTTTAGATTTTAAACCCCCGTGCTTATAACTTAAAATTAAAGTTTGTGATTTGCGATGCAGTCTTGTCCCACCTTCCCTCCACGTCATCTCTAACTTCGCATCGCATATCCGATTACATTGTTTAAAACTTAAACTCTAAATATTGTGAAGTGCGCGGATGCGATGCGGCTTCAGAAGTAAAGTCTATAAAATTTCAAGTCCGGGTAAATGGTTTTTTATGTTATTTCGTTCGAAAAAGAGTTAAACGCAAAAAGAAAGGACTCGGGTAGCAAAGAGGGTCGAGTCTGGTCCCACCTTACCTGCCACGTCTTTTCCTTCTCCTCATCGCCCTTTACCTCTGCTCCATCTCCACTCAACCCCTTCTCATCTGACGGTTCGCGTTGCATTTCGCACCCCCCTCAGCTTCCGAACTTTATCCATGGGGGGGGGTCCGAAATGGGTGGTATCGCTTACCCCCTCCCCGCTACGTGTCGCCCTTCCGCTATTTCGCACCCCCCTTCTATATTAATGCATACCACCTAAGACCCCCTTAGAAAAGTTGTTTTCACTCACCTCCAAACCGCCGCCGCATTCATTTGACCACTATCACTATTGTTGCGCCACGTCCACCGTCATCCCTTCAGGTCCGAGCTTCTACGGTTTGTGCGCCATTTATGAAGAAATAGGCTAAACACGGCAGAAAGACTCAGGCAGGACCCGGCAAGGGGCAAAAAGGCAAGGCGAGGCTTAACGTCACAAGGAAAAAGACAAGAAGGGTCGAGTTGGGCATTGATGCAAAGATATAACAGCGGAGACTGAAGGGGCAACAAAGCACATCAGCACCAGCATCAATAAATGAAAGTAGCCAGCGTTCCACCAGACTTAATTACCCAACGCCGATTTTCTGAGGAACATGGCCAGATGTCAGGAATACTTGAGTTGCTGCCTCTTCGGCGTTACTCGAGCCAGTTTCTAACCACTCTGTATTTAATAACAGACTCCCAAAAGCCACTGTTGGAAGCCAAGCTTGTCTCATAACTGCCTGTGTGTTTCCACTTGTCTAGTTTTGCTTGAATGTAATTATTGCAGTAGACAGATTAGCCAACTCAAGTTTTCTATAAATATTGTATGCATTAGCAGTATGAGAGAGGCCCGAAAGGGGAAAAAAACCATTTTAATAGACTCATCAGGTTGTAAGAACTCTCTTTGGATGAATGAAAGATGATGTTGTTTTCCAGATTCTTGTGTCATGTTCTGCGGTGAAGTGCTTCCCTAATGTAATTTGTGATTTTTTCTAGTTTACATATTGTTTTCTTTTCTTTACTGCAGATAGAAATCTTTCTGTAGGATTTACCATGGGGTACTCTGCTCAGCCTTGAAACAGTACATTATGTTTTCCTCTGAGACTTGCATGCAAAATTCAGAGACGGTGTAATATCCCGAAAGGGAAATAGACAGCAATATATAGCAATACAAGCATACAACTATATAGGAAAAATGCCAGAAATAGAATATAGAGCAAGTACACATAAAAATACCAGAAATGCTAAGCCATTTTATTAGTCTGAGAATATATATGGGTACAATAGATAATCAGAATAAGTGCACCTATCCTTGCACAAGGCAAGTGAAGAACCCTCTCAAAATAGGAAATGGCTGCTATAGAGACTGCGTCCCAGCTGCTGGAAGAATCTGCCGTAAAATGCTGCTGCTGCAATGAACTGGAACTAGGGGCTGATCCCCTCGCCAGAATGAGCTAAAAATCGGTAGATCGCCTGTACTCTCTGCTCCGGACAAAACCCAGAAACCATGAAGCAAATGGACCACCTCCGAAAAACACCCCAGAAGCCCTCCTCAAGGAAAACGCTGTCCCTCCAGGCCCAGCGCAGATGCCAAAAGAAGAATGCCGAGAAAGAGCCACAAATCCCTCTGCAAACTCTCCAAGTGAAAGAGACTAACCCTCCAAGCTGAAACACTCTGAATCTCCCACGAAAATCCCCACAACTGAGCTGCTCTAACTCAAACTGCGTCCTCCCTCCAAGACTGCGCAGTCACCCAATGAAGCTCAGCTCCTCAGCAAAACGTCCCACCAAATCACCTGCAAATCAACTGCTAAAGACTGAAGGAATACCTAGCCCGAGCAGGCACTCGAAGTCCCCCGGGGCCAAGGGCGAGATCTCCGACCGGAGACACTCAGTCGCACTAAACAGTGCTGCAGACCGACTAAACAGCCAACGTGCTCAAGTAGACAGAAGTCTAGCTCAAAATATCATCAACATATCAATAATGCCAAATGGAGTGACTCTCCCACCTTTTATAGTGCTAGCTCCCCTCAAAACCCCAACTGCGTCCCCTCTCTCCACGTGCTCCTCCTATGCCTGCGCAGTTGCTCCTAGAGCCTACGTGAGGCCTCCCTCATACATGGTGTGGACCCCCAAGGCTTCCCTTTAAGTCATAACGTTGCTCCTACTAGGGAAGTGCTTTATTTTATTAAAGTGAGTTGACCCCTCTTTCTCACTTTTATTTATTAATTAGCTATAGGCGGCAAAACCATACAAAAATCAAATATTCCAATTAGCGGTGCTAATTAGGAATATTACAGATGGTCTGCTTTGCATCCACATTGAGACTGGTATGCAGAATTTAGAGACGGTCTGCTCTGCATTCTCGTTGAAACTGAACCTCCTATTCCTTTCCATTTCACAAGCTGTTAAGATCCATTGACATGGCTAGCTTGCCTGGTTGCACCTGACCTCAATTGTTCATCCATTTGAATCTGTTTGCACCTGTTTGACTCCATAGCCCAATGGACCCCTTCTGCTGCCTCAACCAAATCATCAAACAAACCCCTATGCACTAATAGCTAGCCTAAAATGCCCCTATAAACAAAACTATATCTAACAGAGAGAGCCCTCTTTGAGTCCAAGAAGGCTAGGTCCTGGATTCCAAAGCGGTTTGATGTTTCACTCCATGGTTCTGCCTTCAGCCTTCGGAATTACGGGTGATAACACGTGTTAATTAATTCACTTTAATTATTTAATTTTCCTAAGTTTAGTCTTAGGAAATCCACTAAAATATTAATTATTTGAATAACTTGAACACCAACTGAAATTTCACAAAACACTTTCTAGGTTTTGGGTTCAAGTGTGTCTTAGCCCCTCCACAAAATTTCAGCGCTAGAGCACACCCGATGCTACACCAACTATACAAAATCTCAACACTCCCTCTTAGCATAGAGTGTGCTCTAGCAATGCACTCACACCATGCACTACAAGATCTTGAAGCTGGATTCTGTGCTGCTGATGCTTGGCCTGCTGCCCTCCATCCACTACACTGTTGCTCTCTGTAATGTTGCCCATGCCACTGCCACTGACACTGCTACATCTGTACTGCAGCTCCCTCTCAACTTGTTGCATCATGCTGCCCATAGCACTGCCACTGCTAACTGCTGCACTGTAACTCATTTGCCGAGAAGTAAGCAACTGAAAGACTTCTGCCCAACTATTTGACAGATAAGTCAGGTTGCCTTTCATCACTGAAGCTCCTGAGATGTTGATTTACGTTGTCCTCCTGGAGGCACTGTTATGCTGCAACACTGCACTGCGTGAGCACAGCCTCTCTACGCTGCTGAAATCCCATCAACCCCTTTGTGCTGCTGCCTCCACGCTGTTGTTGTCTCTGCATTATAATGCTCCCTCTTCAGCTCTTCAGCTCCCCTTTCTGTTTCAATGCGACCTTCTACAACCATCTCCCGACTCATCCCGCTACCATCTTAAGGCTCCCGTAGCTCGTATGTGATCCAAGAGTAGGGCTAACTCAAGGATCTCGCCATAGTTGTAGATGCTCTAAAGATCCATGTCACCCCACCTCTTCTCTCAAGGTGTATGAGCACTCATGGTTGCATCATCATCGGAGCCATCTTCCTTTGCTGCTGCAGCATTGGAATCAGAAGATCCTTTGTCCTTCTTCTTAGGACAAGTGTTGGAGAAATGACCAAGATCGCCACAGTTAAAGCACCGGACCTCGGAAAGGTCCTTCTTCTTCTTCCCTTGTTGCTTCTTTTCCTTTGATGCAAGGGTTGCATCATCCTCCCCTTCACTCTGACTTTTCCGCTTCCACCACTGATATTCTACTTCTTGGTGATCCTCCTGATCTCCTCTTGGCGAAGAATAGCCCACATGTCTGCCCAGGAAGGTAACGCTGCTCTGCCCAGTATACTTTGGACAAATGTTTCCCATTCCTTGGAGACTGCATTCAGGGGAGTCCTCACTAAGAGCCCCTCATACCTATGCCAATCAGCTGATCTCGGATAGCTTGAAGCCTAAAGAGGAATGCATCTATCTCTTCACCCTTCATCATTTGAAACAACCACATCTGGTTCTCTAGAAGCATTCTTTGTTGGATAGAGCCTCCTTGGTACATCATGTCCAAGGCTACCCACATGTCATTTGTTGTAGCCTATGTTGCCAGGAAACGTGGGTGCAGGTGTGGGGACGAGGACGGGGACGGCATTTTTTGAAATAGGGTGCGTGGGTTCGTCTGGGTATTTTTATATTAATATATATTATAAATTATAAATTATAATTTATATATCATATATAATACTATATTTTATAAATTATAAATTTAATGAAAATTAAGACTAAACAAACTCTAAGAAAATGGCTACCATCAGAATTCTTATCAGAATTGCATCAGTCAAACATCTGGGGTGTTTTTCCCACTCAGTGTTCTTAAGCTTGTCATGCCTGCCATGCAGACACAGATTTGGTAACGTTAGAAAACAATCATTCATTAACTAAAAAATGATGCAACAGAAAAATTGCTGCAATATCCACACAAGTTTCCTGCGGCAGTCAAAAACAACTGTTTCAAAATCTACACATAAATTTGATGAAGATCCTACCCATAAATTTAATGAGGAATGTGATTTTTGAAATCTACACATACACTTGATGAAGTAGGCCTATTAGTATTGTAATTAAGATACTCAGATGATTGATTTTTGCTAACTATGAAAACTCAGGCAGACAGGCTGTTTTGCATGCTGTCTACTGATCAAACTTCCTTTTATTGAAAGTCCCACAAAGGCAAGTAAAATTTTGGATAGGTATATTGTCAGTACATTAAAACAACTCCAAAATCTCAAAGCATGCATTCATGCTCTTGTCCACTACAAATTGCTGGTTGTGGAGTAAGCAGATAACTTTTTTTTGGTAATGAATAATTAAAACCCCTTCTAAAAGCAACTATTTACAAAAGCATCTTATAAAGTGCCAGCATACTAGATTTCAAATAACTTGACAGGATTCAAGCTTCCTAGCATACAAGTTGCTTCTTCCATTGTGTAACTGTATCGAGAAGGGTCAAAACACCATATCAGTTTCTTGTTCTTTATACAAAAGAGCAAAGGAAGTGCATAGCAAATATGGAAGCATTCAAAATTAATTTGCATGGTTATGGATACACCCCAGATGTTTGACTGAAAAACGATGGGTTCTTCATACCAAAAGAACCCAAGAACCCGAATTTTTTTTTTGAAGAACCCGGTTCGTTTGGGTTCTTCAGGGTACTTGGGTGCGGAGAATCCGGTACTTGGGTGCGGAGAATCCGGTACTTGGGTGCGGGAACCCGGTGCGGGTTCGGGAACCCCACCCCCGGGTGCGGGAACCCGTGCAACGTAGGTTGTAGCCTTTCCAGCAATATGAGGTATAACGTGGTCCTTATCTCTGTCTATGATCAAACGCTTAGTCCGCGCTTGATTTTCTTCATACTTCTTTAGAGGGTCTACATCAGTTGGTACAGCAAGAACCTTCTCTGCATGATCTTTGAGACCTTACTCATCCAGAACTGACAAGATTCTGGCCCTCCAGATCACATAGGTTGACATGCCATCCAACCTATCCTGATTTCTCAGTCCATATCACGCCATCTTGCTCAGATCTGTTGGAGTGTAAAAACTTTAGTAAACTTGAATAAGTATATATTATTATTGATAAAAGATGAGATGATTACAAGTGGGAATCACCGAGGCTTTAAATACAGCCCTACGGTGTCCCTTGGCGAAGAGGCATGATCAACGATCATGCCCTTCCACATTAATAAACCTAAGACAACTATATTTAACTAATAATTAATAAATTATACATAACATTGTCGCTCTCTTAAAGATGCTTTGTCCTCAAAGCATACGTAATGATGGACATTGTTGACGAATGCTTGGGTTTCCCGAGAGGCGGGCTCTTGCTTCTCACATTTTTAAAAGATCGTGGAGCATCTTCTCGAGCTCAATCTTTTGGTGATGTGGATAGCGACAAGATTTGATATTGACAGGGTCGGATCCTGTCTTGACTTCTATTGGATGTTTGACTTCCCTATTAGGAGACATTTTCATTGGCAGGTCTTGGAATAATTTTTCGTGTGTCTGAACTATTCCTTGTACTTCTGGTGACCCTTTGCTGATCTTTTTTGTAGATAACATTTCTAACTGATGACATTGTACTATATAGGCTGGCGCTCCTTTTCGAATCATCTTCCTCATCTGGGATGATGACATGATTTGATTTTCTGGTGCTTGGAATCCATACAACCTGTGCTTCTGCCCTTCCCACTTAAAACTTATAAATTGCTTCTGATAGTTGGCAGAATAAGTACCTAAGGTTTGTAGCCATTAAATTCCTAAGACCACATCTACTCCTTGTAATGGCACGATGTAGAATGGAGATTCTAAATTAAAATTTTGAATCTGCAATTTGACCTTATGGCATTTCCCTACCTTCTCAATTTTCTTACCATTGGCCACCATTACCTTCATATTGGGCATGGGAAACATAAAGATGTTGAGCCTTTTGGCCATGGTCGAATCTAGAAAATTGTGGGTACTGTCGATGTCAAGGAGAACCCTTACGTTGTTCTTCTTAATATGCCCTTTTAGTTTTAGTGTGTGAGGTTGTGATATACCTGTCATAGCTGATAAGGACATTTGCGTAATGCTTCCATCATCTAGTTCTGGAGGAAACTCTAGGGTGGTTGCATCTGATTCATCATTGTTAGAGTCATTAGTTGCTTCACAGTTATACAGATTCTTTGTCTCGTTCCCTTTAGCGCACCTATGCTTAGGCTCCCACTTTTCACCGCAACGTTTGCACTTGCCCTCTCTCATCCTTTGTATTTCCACGTTAGATTTTTCTTCTTCACGAAGATGAGGTGGGACATATTTTGTGTTATCTATATTTTCAGATTGAGGAAATCTTCGTCTCGAATATACTCTTTTTGATTTTGACAAAGATAACCTTTCAAATTTCTTTTCAACAGCTTTTGCCTTTTGCCTTGCTAGTTCTATTGATGTAATGTCATGAAGTTCGAGCTCTTCTTGTATATGGACTTTAAGTCCTGAGATGAAAGACTGGATTAAACGAGATTCTGACAATCCAAGTACTCGTGTTGCTAAGGTCTCCCATTCTCGAGTGTACTCATCCAAATCTCCTTTTTGGCGTAATTTGATGAATGTTGAAAAAAACTTTTCTTCATTTATACCTTGAAATCTTTTAAAGAATGCATCCTTAAATTTCGTCCAACTAATAGCAAGCGTTGTCTTTTTCCACCACATATACCAATTATATGCTTCTCCTTCCATTTTCATGGAAGCGTGCTTAATTTTTTCGTCTTCACTATTAATGTCATAAATCTCAAAATATTCTTCGGCTTTATTAAGCCATGCAACGCTATTTTTTTCATTACCGTCAATCTTAGGTAGCTCGATTTTTGCACTTCGGTTGTAATATCCCGTTTCGGGGATATCTCTAAAACACCGCAACTCCAACCAAAGATAGACTGGGAGGGCATTTACCGGATATACCACCTCTGAAAAGAGGATGAAATCCGGAGGCTACCTGGCCCTTTCCAGACTCTGTCTAAGATTGAAAGATAAACACACCAAGTGGTATAGAACTAGAATGCTCAAGAATATATAAAAATAACAGTGCAACAGACATATAATAACATAGACAGAACGTACGGCAACTCATCCAGAAATATAGAGAGGAAATGCTAAGCCATTTTATTAAACTAAGAAATATAATGAAGTACAATAGGTGATCAGAGTGATGGCACCTAAACTTGCTCAAGGCAAGTGAAGAAATACTCTCAGAATATACAGGAAATGGCTGCTCTCTGAACTGCATCCCAGCTGCTGGAAAACTGCCGTGTAGCTGCTACTGCTGGAATGGACTGAAGTTTAGGGGTTGATCCCCTTGCCGGAATGAGTTGAAAATCTGCAATCATCCTCTACTCACCAATCCCGACAAAACCCAGAAACCATATCAAAATTGGTCGACCCCCGAAAACCTCCGGAAAACACTCTGCGCAGAGGCTAAATGAGAATGACTGAAACAACGCCTCAAACTCCACCAAAATCCTCCCAACTGCAAAGGCTGAACCTCTACTCAAAATCTCGGCTCAATCTCCTACAAAAATCCCGATCTGGAACACCTCCAAGATGGACTGCGTCCTCCCTCTCAATGATTGCGCAGTCTCTATGAAAGCCCAGCTCCACAACAAACCCAAACACCAAAACCTCTCACAAAATACTGAATAAATAACCTTGCCCGAGCAGGCACTCGAAGTCCCCCAGGGCTAAGGGCGAGATCTCCGACCGGAGACACTTAACGCACTAAACAGTGCTACAGACAGGCTAAACAGCCAGCGTGCTCAAGAAGACAAACGTCCAGCTCAATATCATCAACAACAGAATGAATCAAATGAGAAGGCTCCCCCCCTATTTTATAACGTTGGCCTTCCTCCAACCCTAAGGCCCATCTCCTCAACGAGCCTCCCTCTCTTGCCACGTGCTCTTCCTCTCCTGTGCAGTAGCTTCTAGAGCGTACGTGGGCCCCCTCTCTGCGTGGTGCTTGGCCCCCCCTTGACTCCCTCTTAAGTCACAACATCGTGCTACTAGGAAGGTGTTTTATTCCACTTAAGTGAGTTAGACCCTCTCCACTCACTTTTTATTTATTTATATACTATAGACGGCAAAACTAAACAAAATCAAATATTCCAATTAGTTGTCACTAATTAGGAATATTACAGTCTCCCCCGGCAAAATGTTGCTTGTCCTCAAACAACTGAAGTGATGGATGCTGCAAAATCTTCTCACTCTCCCAAGTGGCATCCTCATCCGGCAAATTCTTCCACCTCACCAAGAATTCTCGACCGTTCATGGCCCGTAGCCTGCCTCTCTCTCATCATTAATATAAGCCCGGGCTGCACGACCATGCCTCATCATCCGTGGTAGCTCGTCACCCGCCACCGTTGCACCGCTTCTTCAGCATGACATGAAAACTGCTGGGATCTCAAGCGTCGAAAGGGGCCTCAATCATACGCAACCTGCCCAATCCTGCGTATCACCCTGTATGGCCCGTAAAAGCGAGGCTTGAGCTTCTCAGCTCCCTTCTACTTCAGCGACGACTGTCGATATGGCTGTAATCGTACGTAGACCAAGTCCCCTACCTCAAACTGTCTCTCCACCCGACCTCTGTCGGCATACAGCTTCTACTGGTTTTGTGCTGTAGCCATATTGTCCTTGAGAGCTCGGAGAATGTCCTGACTCTCTTGGATCCAAATCTTGGCTCTAGGAGCCTTGCTAGCACCGAACATCACATAAGCAAAAGATAAGGAATGATACCCATACAAAGCATAAAACGGTGACATACTAATGGACATGTGATGTGTCGTGTTGTAGCAGTTCTCCCCCAAATGAAACCACTTCAGCCATGCTTGCTGCTACCCACTGACATAGTTACGCAAGTAGCCCACCAGCCACTTGTTAACTATCTCGGTCTGTCCATCCGTCTGTGGGTGATAACTGGTACTCGGTGTCAACTCCGTCCCCACTAGTCGGAAAAGCTCCTGCCAAAATCCGCCCACGAAGCGACTTTCCCTGTCACTGATGATGGTCTTAGGAAGACCATGCAGCCTGAAAACCTCTCTGAAGAACATCTCGGCCACCTGTGCTGCTGTGTAATGCGCAAATATGGCGAAAAAGTGCACATACTTTGTCAGCCAATCAACGACAACAAAGATACAATCCTTGCCCTGCACCATGGGCAACCCTGTGATGAAGTCCATCAATAGGCTCTCCCATTTCCCCTTCGGAATGGGAAGAGGCTGCAACGATCCTGCAAGATGGCTCATCTCCCCCTTGCTCCTCTGACAAACATCGCACTTCCGGATGTGCTGGAGTACGTCCTCCTTGTGGCCCTTCCATGAGAACCTCTCTCTAATGGCCCTGTAGGTTTTGGTAAACCCCTGATGGTCTGCCAATGGAGAATCATATGATGCCTGGAGTATCTTCTTCTTAAGCTGAGATCCCTCAGTCAAGAAGATCATGTCCCTGTAGTAGATGATCTCATTAACCACTCTGTACCTATCATCCGCCACCTGTCCATCCAGCACCTCACATGCAAATCTGTCCTTGGAGTACTCCACTAAAAGTCGAGTCCTCCAATCTGTATCCAAGCTCATAAGAGATAATGTGGCTGGTCTACGTGAAAGGGCATCTGCTACCACGTTATTCTTACCCTTGACATACTCAATGTCAAAGTCATATGCTTGGATCTTACTAATCCACTTCTGTTGCCTCTCCTGTAGCTGCTTCTGCTCCAAAAAGAACCTGAGGCTGTTGTGATCAATCCTCACCCTGAACCTGTTCCCTACCAAATACTGCCGGAATTTGGCCAATGCATGCATAATGGCCAACATCTCCTTGTCGTATATAGAATACAACCTCTCGTGCGGAAGGAGCTTCCAGCTCTCAAAGGCTATAAGGTGTCCCCCCTGCATCAATACTGCGCCGATCCCCTCTCCCGACGCATCACACTCCAAGACAAATGAATGCGTAAAATCCGGCAATGAAAGCATTGGGCAGCTACTCATCACCTCCTTGAGCCTATCAAAGGCTCGTTGTGCTGTATCCGACCAACTGAATGCCCCCTTCTTCGTCAGATCTATAAGGGGTGCAGCAAGCTGTGAGAAACCTTTGACGAACTTCCTGTAATAAGTACATAGGCCAATGAACCCTCGAAGCTCTGTCACGTTCCTTGGCTCCGACCAATCTCTGATGGCCCTAATCTTCTCCTCATGGACCCTCACTCCGTCCACTCCAATAATGTGACCCAAATACAACATCTTCGTCATCCCAAACTCACACTTGGAGAGCTTAGCATAGAACTGTTGCTCTTCCAAGATGTGTATTACTGCCTCCATATGCTGGAGATGCTCCTCCCAAGTCCTGCTATATATGAGTATGTCATCAAAGAATACCAATACAAACTTCCTTAGATGACTGCGGAATATATGGTTCATGCAAGACTAAAAAGTAGCTGGTGCATTGGTTAGCCCAAAAGGCATAACCAAAAACTCAAAGTGCCCATAATGACACCTGAAGGTGGTCTTGGGAATGTCTTGTTCCCTCACGCGAATCTGATGGTACCCTAATCTCAAATCAATCTTCGAGAAGAACTTGGCTCCTCTCAGTTCATCCATCAATTCATTGATCCTGGGTATAGGATACCTGTTCTTCAAGGTCTTCTTGTTCAGGGCCCTGTAGTCAATGCACATCCTCAATGTGTCGTTCTTCTTCTTCACCAACACCACGGAAGAAGCAAACGGACTCGTGCTCGGTCTGATGTGCCCAAGAGCCAGCAACTCCTGGATGGCCCGCTCAATCTCATCTCGATAGGCTTTGGGATGCCTATACGGGGTAGTGATCACCGCCTGAATGCCCTGCTCAAGCTTAATGGTGTGCTCAAACCCTCAGTCCGGTGGCCGACCTGGTGGTATATCCCCAAACACTGCATCATACCTGTCAAGGATGGCCTGTATATCAAGATGAATTGCTCGACTGGTGGTCTCTACCTCTGATGCCCGCAACTCAACCGCCCACTCTATGTCTCCCTTCCGGAAATCTGCCTCCATCCGATGTGTCGATACTGTCTGAGGTGGGTAAGTGTGCATCCCGCGGATCTTCTCATGCTTCCCGGTCTTCTTATCATCCCACTCCATCTCTAAGGCCTCCCAATCCGTGGTGACCTTCCCCAGAGTAATCAACCATTGAACACCCAATACCACATTGGTATCTGGTATGTTGACCACGAAAAAGTGATCGGTCACGATGTAGGTACCCATCGTCACTACCAACTCTGGAACATACCGGGCACACTGCATCGTCTGGGCTCCTAGGACCAAAACTGAAAATCCGTCAAAGCTCTTGGTCGGTATACCTCTCCGCTCGACCATCTATGCATCAATGAAGTTGTGGGTTGCCCCACTGTCAACCAAAACTGACACTCGTTGGCCACGTACTGTCCCTCGTACGCGCAGCGTCAAATACTTAGGAACTCCTCGCAAGGCTGCAAGGGTCACTCCTGTGGGTGAAAAAGCTGCACCTCCTGTCCCTGGGGGTGGAGGTGGCAACTGATCTTGGGCCGTCTGACTATCTCCTGCCTCCTCATCATCCTCGTCATCCTCTTCCCCGCTATCATCGGAGAAGACCTCAATGAAGTGTGCTTTGCCAGCAACACACCTATGCCCTAGTGTCCACGGCTCTTGAAAAGTGAAGCACAGCCGCTTCTTCCTTAACTCCCTCCTGGCATCATCATCTATCTGTGCCCGTCCAGGATTCCCCTTTGGAGGCGGAATCCTCACATCCTTCCCCTTGGGCTGGAAACCCTGTCTCTAGGGGTAAGGTGTCCGAGTCCTGGGCAATGCATCCTGTAAGTCTCGGGTCATGCCGATAGCATCCTGAAGAGTAGCTGGTCTGGTGGATCTGACTAGACCCCGAAGTGGCTCTGCTAACCCCTCCACAAACATATAGATCATCCGTGCTGCGGATAGATCTGGCACCATCACTGAAACCCTCAAGAAATCTGCAATATGTGTTTCTAGGCTCCCAGTCTGCTTGAGCCTCGTCAGCTCAACAAAGTGTTGTTACGGATCCCTCCGGTCAAATCGCTCCATCAACCTCCCGGTAAACTCGGCATATGTCGTCACTGTAGAATGTCCGAGTGTGACCATCCCATGGAACCACCAGTCCTGGGCCTCACCATCCAAATGTAATGTCGCCACCTTGATGGCCTCCGTCTTCGACATCTGGTTAAGTTGGAATTAGATGTCCAGCTTCTCCACCCAAGACTTTGCCGTATTGTTTGATGAGCCATCAAACGTAGGCAAATGAAATCTGCTAGATGTCCTCACTGTTTGATGAGCCATCAAACGTAGGCAAATGAAATCTGTTAGATGTGCAGTGGGTATCTCCATCATGATAATGTCGGTTTCCTCTATGATGGTCGCGGGGTTTACTATCTCACTGGAGCTGAACAAAATCACAGAATGAGAGAGCATCCCTGAACTCCTGCCCATAGGCCTGATACTCTGCAAAATACTCGCCCATAGGTCCGAGCTCTACCTCCTGCTGGGCTCCTGCCCCTGTGTCTGCTCCCAAGAAAGTGGGCATGGTAGAGCGGGTAGGTGCACATGAAGCCATCGGCTGAGGAGTATCACGCTGAGCAGCACCATGCTCCGGCAAATGATGGGATGTACCTGATCCCTCTCCTACCTGGAAAACCCGTGGGGTCTCACACTATCTAGCCTCTACAGTGGTGAATCTCTGACCCATCACCTCAATCTGTCTAGCTAAATCTTGCACTGATTTGAGGAGTGCCTCCCCAAACTGTTTGGCCTCTGTGTCATCTGCCATTGGCCCTCTCTGCTCTGAATCTAATACAGGCTCCTCCTGCTTTGCGTCTGTCACAGGCTCTCTCTCCTGCTCTGTGTCCACCACCCGAACACAGTCTCCCTCTCCGTAGGTGTTCTCCAACCTACGTTCACGATCTCTTTACTTCCTGCCTCTGTAACAAATATATGGTCTCTTCCCCGGTGTCATAAACCACAGGCTGAGCCAGAACTATGCTCTGATACCACTGTAATATCCCGTTTCGGGGATATCTCTAAAACACGGCAACTCCAACCAGAGATAGACTGGGAGGGCATTTACCAAATATACTGCCTCTGAAAAGATGACGAAATCCGGAGGCTACCTGGCCCTTTCCAGACTCTGTCTAAGAGTGAAATATAAACACACCAAGTGGTATAGAACTAGAATGCTCAAGAATATATAAAAATAACAGTGCAGCAAACATATAATAACATAGACAGAACGTACGGCAACTCACCCAGAAATATAGAGAGGAAATGCTAAGCCATTTTATTCAACTGAGAAATATAATGAAGTACAATAGGTGATCAGAGTGATGGCACCTAAACTTGCTCAAGGCAAGTGAACTGCGTCCCAGCTGCTGGAAAACTGCCGTGTAGCTGCTACTGCTGGAATGGACTGAAGTCTAGGGGTTGATCCCCTTGCCGGAATGAGCTGAAAATATGCAATCCTCCTCTACTCACCAATCCCGACAAAACCCAAAAACCATATCAAAATTGGCTGACCCCCGAAAACCTCCGGAAAACACCCCCTTGGGGAATTACGCTGGCCTCCAAGGCTCTGCGCAGATGCTAAATGAGAATGATTGAAACACCGCCTCAAACTCCACCAAAATCCTCCCAACTGCAAAAGCTGATCCTCTGCTCAAAATCTCGGCTCAATCTCCTGCAAAAATCCCGATCCAGAACACCTCCAAGATGGACTGCGTCCTCCCTCTCAGTGACTGCGTAGTCTCTATGAAAGCCTAGCTCCGCAACAAACCCAAACACCAAAACCTCTCACAACATACTGAAGAAATAACCTTGCCCGAGCAGGCACTCGAAGTCCCCCGGGGCTAAGGGCGAGATCTCCGACCGGAGACACTCAACGCACTAAACAGTGCTGCAGACAGGCTAAACAACCAGCGTGCTCAAGAAGACAAACGTCCAACTCAATATCATCAACAACAGAATGAATCAAATGAGAAGGCTCCCCCCCTCTTTTATAACGTTGGCCTTCCTCCAACCCTAAGGCCCATCTCCTCAACGAACCTCCCTCTCTTGCCACGTGCTCTTCCTCTCCTGCGCAGTAGCTTCTAGAGCATACGTGGGCCCCCTCTCTACGAGGTGCTTGGCACCCCCTTAACTCCCTCTTAAGTCACAACGTTGTGCTACTAGGAAGGTGTTTTATTCCACTTAAGTGAGTTAGACCCTCTCCACTCACTTTTTATTTATTTATATACTATAGACGGCAAAACTGAACAAAATCGAATATTCCAATTAGTTGTCGCTAATTAGGAATATTACATCAGTGATATGCTAATGGTGGGACACGAAAGGGTATTGATTAGCAAATGCATTCCAGAGCTGCTTATTTTGAGAATCTGCATTACTATCTTCGTGATGATGTGGGGACTCGGTTTTTTCATGATGCTCTTCTGAGTTTCATGAATCTGCTGAATTGTTCTGTTGATTATGTTCCATATTGGGGAATATTGGTTGTTGTGTCTGATTTATCTTGTCGCAGAGTTCTATTAGCTTCTGAATTGCTTGGCTATGATTTTTTGTGGCCTCGTGATGATTTAGCCAAATTTGTCTTTCTATTCGATTTGTTGTATCTTGAAGCTTTTTGATGTCGTTGGAATTTCCTGCAACTGTATCCTCGAGATCGACTAATCTTTTGCCGAAGTCTTCGAAATTATTATTGATCAGTTTCTCAAGATCCATCAATTTTTTTTGGAATTCGGCCAGCGACATTGACAAAGACATTGAGCGAGTATGCGAAGTGAATATTTTATTTTTTATTTTTTATTTTTTTTAATTAATATTAAATTAAGTACAATAGGTGATCAGAGTGATGGCACCTAAACTTGCTCAAGGCAAGTGAAGAAATACTCTCAGAATACACAGGAAATGGCTGCTATCTAAACTGCATCCCAGCTGCTGGAAAACTGTCGTGTAGCTGCTACTGCTAAAATGAACTGATGACTAGGGGTTGTTCCCCTTGCCGGAATGAGCTGAAAATCTGGAATCCTCCTCTACTCACCAATCTCGACAAAACCCAGAAATCATATCAGAAATGGCTGACCCCCGAAAAACACCCCCTTGGGGAATTACGCTGGACTCCAAGGCTCTGCGCAGAGGTTGAATAGGAATGAATGAAATATGGCCTCAAACTCTACCAAAATCCTCCCAAAGGCAAAAGCTGATCCTCTGCTCAATCTCCTAGCTGAAAACCTCTGCAAGAATCCCAATCTGGAGCTCCTCCTGGATGGATTGCGTCCTCCCTCTCAATGACTACGCAGTCTCTCTGAATGCTCAGCTCCGCAACAAACCCAAACACCAAACTTCCCGCAAAATGCTGAAGAAACTACCTTGCCCGAGCAGGCACTCGAAGTCCCCCGGGGCTAAGGGCGAGATCTCCGACCGGAGACACTCAACGCACTAAACAACGCTGCAGACAGGCTAAACAGCCAGCGTGCTCAAGAAGTCAAAACGACCAGCTCAATATCATCAACAACGAATGAATGAAATGAGGAGGCTCCTCCCTCTTTTATAACGTTGGCCTTCCTCCAAACCCTAAGGCCTATCTCCTCAACGTAGCCTCCCTCTTGCCACGTGCTCATCCTCATCTGCGCAGTCTCTCCTAGTGCATACGTGGGCCCCCTCTCTACGTGGTGCTTGGCCCCCCTGGGCTCCCTTTATGTCACAATGTTGTGCTACTAGGGAGTGGGTTTTATTCCACTAAGTGAGTTAGACCCTCTCTACTCACCTTTTTATTTATTAATAAACTATAGACGACAAAATTGAGCAAAATCGAATATTCCAATTAGCCACTGCTAATTAGGAATATTACAGTCTCCCCTGGCAAAATGTTGCTTGTCCTCAAGCAACTGAAGTGATGGATGTTGCAAAATCTTCTCACTCTCCCAAGTGGCATCCTCATTTGGAAAATTTTTCCACCTCACCAAGAATTCCGGGATTGTCTTGCTCCATAGCTGCCTCTCCCTGGTATCAATAATAGCCTCTCGCTGCAACACCAAATGTCCCTCATCATCCGTGGGTGGTAGCTCATCTGTCACTGTGACCTGCTGCCCCAGTGCCTTCTTCAGGCATGATACATGAAAAACGTTATGGATCTTGCTGCCTTGGGGCAGCTCCAACTCATATGCAACCTGCTCAATCCTGCGTATCACCTTGTATGGCCCGTAAAAGCGGGGCTTGAGCTTTTCAGCTCCCTTCTGCTTCAGTGACGACTGTCGGTATGGTTGTAATCAGAGGTAGACCAAGTCCCCTACCTCAAACTGTCTCTCTACCCGACCTCTGTCAGCATATAGCTTCTGTTGGTTTTGTGCTGTGGCCATATTATCCTTGAGAGTGCGGAGAATAACCTGACTCTCTTGGATCCAAATCTTGGCTCTCGGAGCCCTGCTAGCACCAAACATCACGTCAGCAAAAGACAAAGAGTGATATCCATATAAAGCGTAGAAGGGAGACATACCAATGGACATGTGATGTGTAGTGTTGTAGCAGTACTCCCCCAAATGTAGCCACTTCAGCCATGCTCGCTGCTGCCCACTGACATAGTTACGCAAGTAGCCCTCCAGCCACTTGTTAACTATCTCCGTCTGTCCATCCGTCTGTGGGTGATAACTGGTACTCGGTGTCAACTCCGTCCCCACTAGCCAAAATCCGCCCATGAAGCGGATGTCCCTGTCACTGATGATGGTCTTAGGAAGACCATGCAGCCTGAAAACCTCTCTGAAGAACAGCTCGGCCACATGTGCTACTGTGTAATGCGCGGATATGGCGAAAAAGTGTGCATACTTTGTCGGTCGATCAACGACAACAAAAATACAATCCTTGCCCTGCACCATGGGCAACCTTGTGATGAAGTCCATCGATATGCTTTCCCATTTCCCCTCCGGAATGGGAAGAGGCTGCAACAATCCTGTGGGATGGCTCATCTCCCCCTTGTTCCTCTAACAAACATTGCACTCCCTAATGTGCTGGAGTACGTCCTCCTTGAGGCCCTTCCATGAGAACCTCTCTCTAATGGCCCTGTAGGTTTTGGTAAACCCCTGATGGCCTGCCAATGGAGAATCATGTGATGCCTGGAGTATCTTATTCTTAAGCTGAGATCCCTCAGTCAAGAAGATCCTGTCCCTGTAGTAGATGATCTCATCAACCACCCTGTACCTGTCATCCGCTACCTGTCCATCCAGCTCCTCACATGCAAATCTGTCCTTGGAGTACTCCACTAAAAGTCGAGCCCTCCCTCCAAACTGTATCCAAGCTCATAAGAGATAACGTGGCTGGTCTACGTGAAAGGGCATTTGCTACCACGTTATTCTTACCCTTGACATACTCAATGTCAAAGTCATATGCTTGGATCTTACTGATCCACTTCTGCTGCCTCTCCTGTAGCTGCTTCTACTCCAAAAAGAACCTGCGGCTGTTGTGATCAGTCCTCACCCTGAACCTGTTCCCTACCAAATATTGTCGGAATTTGGCCAATGCATGCATAATGGCCAACATCTCCTTGTCGTATATGGAATACAACCTCTCATGTGGAAGGAGCTTCCGACTCTCAAAGGCTATAGGGTGTCCTCCCTGCATCAGTGCTGCGCTGATCCCCTCTCCCGACGCATCACACTCCAAGACAAATGGCTTCGTAAAATCCGACAATGCAAGCACTGCCAGCTACTCATCACCTCCTTGAGCTTATCAAAGGCTCGCTGCGTTGTATCTGACCAACTGAATGCCCCCTTCTTCGTCAAATCTGTAAGGGGTGCAGCAAACTGTGAGAAACTCTTGACGAACTTCCTGTAATAGGTGCATATGCCAATGAATCCTCAAAGTTCCGTCACGTTCCTCGGCTCTGGCCAATCCCTGATGGCCCTAATCTTCTCCTCATGGACTCTCACTCCGTCCACTCCAATAATGTGACCCAAATACAACATCTCCGTCATCCCAAACTCACACTTGGAGAGCTTAGCATAGAACTGTTGCTCTTCAAAGTTATGTAGTACTACCTCTATATGCTAGAGATGCTCCTCCCAAGTCCTGCTATATATGAGTATGTCATCGAAGAAGACCAATACAAACTTCCTCAGATGACTGCGAGAGATATGGTTCATGCAAGACTAAAAAGTAGCTGGTGCATTGGTTAGCCCAAAAGGCATAACCAAAAACTCAAAGTGCCCATAATGACACCTGAAGGCGGTCTTGGGAATGCCCTGTTCCCTCACGCAAATCTGATGGTACCCTGATCTCAAATCAATCTTCGAGAAGAACTTGGCTCCTCTCAGCTCATCCATCAACTCATCGATCCTGGGTATAGGATACCTATTCTTCGGGGTTTTCTTGTTCAGGGCCCTGTAGTCAATGCACATCCTCAATGTGTCGTCCTTCTTCTTCACCAACACCACGGAAGAAGTAAACGGACTCGTGCTCGGTCTGATGTGCCCAAGAGCCAGCAACTCCTCGATGGCCCGCTCAATCTCATCCCGATAGGCTTTGGGATGCCTATAGGGGGTAGTGATCACCGCCTGAATGCCTTGCTCAAGCTCAATGGTGTGCTCAAACCCTCGGTCCGGTGGCCGACCTGGTGGTATATCCCCAAACACTGCATCATACCTGTCAAGGATGGCCTGTATATCAAGATGAACTGCTCGACTGGTGGTCTCTACCTCTGATGCCCGCAACTCAACCGCCCACTCTATGTCTCCCTTCCGGAAATCTGCCTCCATCTGGTGTGCCGAAACTGTCTGAGGTGGGTAAGTGTGCATCCCGCGGATCTTCTCATGCTTCCCGGTCTTCTTGTCACCCCACTCCATCTCTAAGGCCTCCCAATCCGTGGTGACCTTCCCCAGAGTAATCAACCACTAAACACCCAATACCACATTGGTATCTGGTATGTTGACCACGAAAAAGTGATCAGTCACGATGTAGGTACCCATCGTTACTGCCAACTTTGGAACATATTGGGCACACTGCATCGTCTGGGCTCCTAGGACCAAAACTGAAAATTCGTCAAAGCTCTCGGTCGGTATACCCCTCCACTCGACCATCTGTGCATCAATGAAGTTGTGGGTTGCCCCACTGTCAACCAAAACTGACACTCGCTGGCCACGCACTGTCCCTCGTACGCGCAGCATCAAATACTTGGGAACTCCTCGCAAGGCTGCAAGGGTCCCCCCTGTGGGTGCAAAAGCTGCACCTCCTGTCCCTGGAGGTGGAGGCAGCAACTGATCCTAAGTCGTTTGACTATCTCCTGCCTCCTCATCATCCTCTTCCCCGCTATCATCAGAGAAGACCTCAATGAAGTGTGCTTTGCCAACAGCACACCTATGCCATGGTGCCCACGGCTCCTGACAAGTGAAGCACAGCCACTTCTTCCTCCTAGCATCATCATCTATCTGTGCCCGTCCCTGATTCCCCTTGGGAGGCGGAATCCTCACATCCTTCCCCTTGGGCTGGAAACCCTGTCTTTGGGGGTAAGGTGTCCGAGTCCTGGGCAACGCATCCTGCAAGTCTCGGGTCCTGCTATTAGCATCCTGAAGCGTAGCTGGTCTAGTAGACCTGACTAGACCCCGAAGTGGCTCTACTAATCCCTCCACAAACATATAGATCATCCGTGCTGCGGATAGATCTGGCACCATCACGGAAATCCTCAAGAAATCTGCAATGTATGTCTCGGGGCTCCCAGTCTGCTTGAGCCTCGTCAGCTCAACAAAGTGCTGTTCCAGATCCCTCCAGTCAAATCGCTCCATCAATCTCCTGGTAAACTCGGCATATGTCGTCACTGTAGAATGTCTGAGTGTGACCATCCCATGGAACCACCAGTCCTGGGCCTCACCATCCAAATGCAATGTTGCCACCTTGATGGCCTCCGTCTCCAACATCTAGTTAAGCTGGAAATAGATGTCTAGCTTCTCCACCCAAGACTTTGCCGAACAGTTTGATGAGCCATCAAACGTAGGCAAATGAAATCTGCTAGATGTGCGGTGGGTATCTCCATCATGATAATGTCGGTGCCCTCTATGATGGTCGCGGGGTCTACTGTCCCACTGGAGCTGAACAAAATCACGGAATGAGAGAGCATCCCTGAACTCCTGCCCATAGGCCTAATACTCTGCAAAATACTTGCCCATGTGATCGGGCTCTGCCTCCTGCTGGGCTCCTTCCCCTGTGTCTGCTCCCAAGAAAGTGGGCATGGTAGAGCAGGTAGGTGCACGTGAAGCCATCGGCTGAGGAGTATCACGCTGAGCAGCACCATGCTCCAGCGAATGGTGGGATGTACCTGATCCCTCTCCTACTTGGAAAACCTGTGGGGTCTCACGCTGTCTAGCCTCTACAGCGGTGAATCTCTGACCCATCACCTCAATCTGTCTAGCTAAATCCTGCACTGATTTGAAGAGTGCCTCCCCAAACTGTTTGGCCTCTGTGTCATCTGCCATTGGCCCTCTCTGCTCTGAATCTAATACAGGCTCCTCCTGCTCTGCGTTTGTCACAGGCTCTCTCTCCTGCTCTGTGTCCACTACCCGAACACAGTCTCCCTCTCCGTAGGTGATCTCCAACCTACGCTCACGGTCTCTGTACTTCTTGCCTCTGTAACAAATATATGGTCTCTTCCCCAGTGTCATAGACCACAGGCTGAGCCAGAACTATGCTCTGATACCACTATAATATCTCGTTTCGGGGATATCTCTAAAACACGGCAACTCCAACCAGAGATAGACTGGGAGGGCATTTACCAGATATATCGCCTTTGAAAAGAGGACGAAATCCAGAGGCTACTTGGCCCTTTCCAGACTCTGTCTAAGAGTGAAAGATAAACACACCAAGTGGTATAGAACTAGAATGCTCAAGAATATATAAAAATAACAGTGCAGCAGACATATAATAACATAGACAAAACGTATGGCAACTCATCCAAAAATATAGAGAGGAAATGCTAAGCCATTTTATTAAACTAAGAAATATAATGAAGTACAATAGGTGATCAGAGTGATGGCACCTAAACTTGCTCAAGGCAAGTGAAGAAATACTCTCAGAATATACAGGAAACGGCTGCTCTCTGAACTGCGTCCCAGCTGCTGGAAAACTGCCGTGTAGCTGCTACTGCTGGAATGGACTGAAGTATAGGGGCTGATCCCCTTGCCGGATTGAGCTGAAAATCTGCAATCCTCCTCTACTCACCAATCCCGACAAAACCCAAAAACCATATCAAAATTGGCCGACCCCCGAAAACCTCCGAAAAACACCCCCTTGGGGAATTACGCTAGCCTCCAAGGCTCTGCGCAGAGGCTAAATGAGAATGATTGAAACACCGCCTCAAACTCCACCAAAATCCTCCCAATTGCAAAGGTTGATCCTCTGCTCAAAATCTCGGCTCAATCTCCTGCAAAAATCCCGATCCGGAACACTTCTAAGATGGATTGTGTCCTCTCTCTCAGTGACTGTGCAGTCTCTATGAAAGCCCAGCTCCGCAACAAACCCAAACACCAAAACCTCTCACAAAATACTGAAGAAATAACCTTGCCCGAGCAGGCACTCGAAGTCCCCTGGGGCTAAGGGCGAGATCTCTGACCAGAGACACTCAACGCACTAAACAGTGCTGCATACAGGCTAAACAGCCAGCGTGCTCAAGAAGACAAACGTCCAGCTCAATATTATCAACAACAGAATGAATCAAATGAGAAGGCTCCTCCCTCTTTTATAACGTTGGCCTTCCTCCAACCCTAAGGCCCATCTCCTCAACGAGCCTCTCTCTCTTGCCACATGCTCTTCCTCTCCTGCGCAGTAGCTTCTAGAGCATACGTGGGCCCCCTCTCTACATGGTGCTTGGCCCCCCTTGACTCCCTCTTAAGTCACAACGTTGTGCTACTAGGAAGGTGTTTTATTCCACTTAAGTGAGTTAGACCCTCTCCACTCACTTTTTATTTATTTATATACTATAGACGGCAAAACTGAACAAAATCGAATATTCCAATTAGCTGTTGCTAATTAGAAATATTACATATTCGACCTCCCACTTCTTCTTCAATGCTTAGTTCCTCTGATCTGCTCCCTTGCTTCTCCTGCACTGCTATACAACCTCTGATACCATGTGAAAAATCCTACACCGAAATCCTATTGCAACAACTGGAAAATATTCACCTAATTGTTAACTTTTACTTAACAATTTATTTGCAATTCTCTATGGAAAACATTGAATACATCACACTGCAACCTTCACTTAAATAAACTGCGTAAATTAAATGCAAAAGCAAGATCTGAGCAAGAAAAAAAATAACACACATGACACCATTATTTTTGGACTAAGTCCCTGGAAAAACCCAATGTGGGAAAATCGGTGCAGTAGTTGAGGGTTTGATATTATTAAGCAGTAATTTCTGAGTACAATTCTTCAGATTCCTTCACTGGCAATCCTATATAGAGATCTAACTGAAGATCCGGCACTGGAAGATCCGGCACTGATCTGCGCTGGAGATGAGCCTCTGCGCAATACTGCGTTACTCCTACGCAGTTACTGCGTCACTCCTACGCAGTTACTGCGTCACTGCAACTGGGACTGTGTTGCACGTCCTCTAATCTCTCTGCTAGCTGGAAACTTCAACCCTCTGGCCTCCCGGTCTCACATCCCGACTCCGACACTGGATCCTAACTATTACCCAATAGAAATACAGACTCCCTCTGAAGCTCTGCGCTGCCACTATGCTACCTCTCCGGACTACTCTCTGCCCTCTCTGCCTTGCACTCTCCGAATCAGGAAAAACTCCAACCGGAAAATTATCTCTGCCCCTCTCTACAAGGATCAACTCGATCGATCCTTCGGCTGCTCTGCACTGCTCACTTGAGAAATTCGATCTCTAAACTCTATCGGTGTGTTTTTCCAAATGCCCATCAAGTACTTCTTATAATCTTCTCGTTGAGACTTTAACGGCCGAGATTAAATCGCAAATCAACGGCTAAGATTAACTTGAGTTGATCTCCGTCTTTTTCTAGAAGATTCACACCCTGTTTTATTAATACCCTTTAATTATTTTAATTCCCTAAGTTTAGACTTAGGCTCCCATTAAAAATAATTAATTATTTTGATTTTAAAAAAAAAAAATATATATATATATATATATATATATATATATATATATCCGGATGGAATTTCTCAAAACGATTTATGGGTTCTTGGTTCTTTGGAATACATGTGTCTAAGCCTCCCTGCAAAATTTGAGACTTAGAGCACATTCGATTCTACAAGAAATCCACACATATGCAATACTAGCAATTTGATCCATTGAAGAGTAAAATCTACCACTTGGAAGGGTTTTTGCATGTGAGGTAACTCCTTGTTTCTCCTTTCTTCTCATAGATGTTGTTAATTGATAGCTTGCTTTGTGTATCCTCTAGGAATTCTACCATGTCCATTGATTTCAATTGTTAGGGTAAAGTTGAATTGCCTAGTTGAAGGTGGATCCTTTGGACCTCTTCTTTCTAGAATGTCTACATTAAATTCCAACAAGTTTAGAGTGGAGATTATTGAGTCTTTCAGCCTTATTACCATTGCTAACAAATAAGAAAATAAGCCGTCTTAGATACCCCCTTGGTTCCATTGCCCTTGTTGGATTGGCACCAATCTCTATTTCCTCCCATCAACCTCTTTATTTTCTAGAATACAAAAATAATGTTTTACTAAAGCTTCTCTCATATCACCTTGTGCCTCACTGCTTAGCTTTAGAAATCCTACTAGGAATAACCCCCCTTGAGTGAGAGGAGAGCTGACCTAAAGTGAAGAGGATAGGTTGCTTAGGTGACATTAGTGACCATCCTAGTAGTTACCTCTTGGGTTGTACCTTATGGATTAGGGTTTTTATCATCACATACAAGTTGGGAGGTAACGAGACCGACCTAAAGTGTGGGAGTGGGCCACTGAGGTGATAGTGGATGACCACTCCAAGTTGCCTTTGGGTCCTTTCCTCGAGACTTAAGACTTTGACACCATTGGTGTGGATTTAAACAGTAACACTACTAAAAAATGCACGTAAGTAAGAAATTATCACTTACATTCTTTAGAATATAGAATACAACAAGTTTCTCATTATTCATCTCCACACAAAGCAATATCTTTAATACATAGGAAAATATCATTGATGTGCATTTTGTTAATGACTCTTTCCTAACTATATTGGAAAATTAGAGCTCTATCAAAAACACTACATAGTGCCTTCAGACATTTTGCAATGCCTCTAGGTATAAAATCCAATGTGCGAAGACTCTATGTTGAGACGAAGACAAAAACCTTTTCTTCGATTATTTGGAAGGCTAGGGTTGGACATGTATCATGCCAAGCAAAAATTTGACAGCATGGGTATCCCCTACGTCTTCCAAGCCTTCCCCAAAAAGCTCTGGAGGTTGTCATTCAAAGAGTTGAAAAAAAAAATTTGAAAAACGGCTAACCCCATTGTATTGATAGCTGAATTTCAGAGCTGTAGCAACATGCTTGCTGCTGCCCATTGTATTGACATCTGAATTTCAGATCTGTAGTAACATGCGTGCTGTGACCCATGTTTACTACTCCTCCTAGTGGGTGTCGTCATTGAGTGCATATCAAAGGTCGGTAAGATCCTTAAGAAGTTTCCTATAGGCCAATAATTATGATGGAAAGGGATTTCACATAGCTAATTGGGAGTAATGTTGCACCCCAGTACCAGAGAGCTATGAGAATTATCAAACCCTACATTCAAGCCCAAGTGCTTTTCACCAAATGGGTGATCCAAGCTTTGAATTTTAACGAAACTTGGCTAGTGCTTCTAAAAACTGTATTGCCCTAGTTACGTTTCTAGGCAAAAAATACTATTAGGGCCTTGATCTACAAACGCTTGTTATTACTCAAACCTAGTAAAACTTTAGTGATCCTTTCTAACACAAAATATATGAAAGGCTTGGGAAGCTATGAAGCCTTTTCTCAACTAGAAAGGGAAATCCCGATCTAACATTTCTTTTAATGAGCACTCTTTCTGGATGTCCCGTTTTCGTTTGTATGGTGACAAGGCCCTAGTAGAGAGCACATTGTTTTTAAATCTCATAATTTCCAAGAAAAGCATCAACCTTGTTGAGGGCTTTTTTCATTCCTGAACTAAAAGAGGGGTGTCATCCCCTGAGTTGAAAGCTACGTACAAATTACTAGCCAACTTATACACGTTAATCTTGGACAGGGCCAAGGATATGGTTCCTACTTTTCATTAAACTAGACCTACAGGCCCTCGAGATTGGCGGAAAAATTGGAAGTGGAATAAATCGAAGGCTTGTTGGAAAGATTGGAAGTACAAGCTTGTTGATAATTAAAAGTCGCTGTGCCAGAAGCGATCTTGGGCAGTCGTCTGAACAAGCTATAGCAATTAAATTCTAAGATATCACTGTAAATACAATAACTATCTACATAAGAAAGCTATAACCTCGATGTCGATACAATAATTTCTACAGAAAACTGCGTATAGATAGAAAAAGATCACTTTGGTTCTCTGGGCTCAGCACAGATACAATAACTTTTTAACGGAAAACCCCAAAACCAAAAAGGCAGCAAAGGCAAAAACACATGTAAATATCACTCAGGTGAGAACCTACAGTATCTTCTTTTGTAATGAAATTTGCATATAATCGGAAACGATCACGTTGGTTTTTTACACTCGTTATCAAATATAATATTTTTCTGACTTGTTTTTAATAAGATTTTTTGAAGTTTTTAGTGGATTTAATGAGATTTTTTGAAGCTTTTATGGATTTTCTGGACTGAATACAGTGGAAAAAATTGAAGTGAAATCTTGATTTGTGTTATTTACACTGGTTTTTACTATAGGATTCAGTGTCCTAAAAACTCATAAGGCACTTTGATTGTGCAAATTTTACCATCAAACTTGTGATTTCAATGAATTTCTGCCCAATTTTAAAGAAATTAAATCGAAAAAATTAATAGGAAAACTTTTCAAAAGTAGTATTAACAACTCAATATGTTTCTCATTAAGTAAAATTAAAATGCAATAATTTTGATAATTTTAAGCTAAAAAATAAAATAAATAAATAGATTAAATTATATATATATGAAATAGTCTTTTTTACCTGGGTGATACCATTTAAAGCAAGAATGTAATTTTTTGTTATTTAAAATACATTTTTGAATAAAATCAAATTAAAATATATATATATATATATATATATATATATATATATATATATATATAAGGGTGATACAATTTCAAGCAAGAATGTAATTTTTTGTTATTTAAAATACATTTTTGAATAAAGTCAAGTTAGACTAGACATATATATATATATATATATATATATAGTCTAGAGAATTTAACCCTAACCTCTCAATAGCTAAAGTGTTTTAGCTATAAAAACTCAACCAATTGAAATAACCTTAGAAGCTAATTATTATAATTAACATCATAATAATTTAATTTATTTTTTTAATCCAAATTTATAATTTTCAAATAAACTCATATTTTTTTAATTATTAATATTTTATTAAAATTTACAAATAAATAAAAACATTATTTTGTTTTCTTTATATTTATATTTTTTCTTTGTAATAACCCCTAGTGGGGTCCACCTAAAGGGGTCTCACAGCCAACACATTGAATTGAGAGAAATGTGATCCTGATGGATCCAAGGAGAATTACACCCACATTTCATGACAAAAGATCAAACACTGGCCGAAAAAGTTTTAACTACTTGGACTACCCATAAAAACGTTTTTCCTTATATTTAATATAAATACAATATTTTGTTTCTGAAAATTGTGTTCCTTATGCCTAATATTTATGACTTGCATCTGAAAATGGAATATCACTTAAATCCTCTATTTTTCATATAAATACTAATTTTCAAATATTTTTCATATAAACATTTATTTTCAATTATATATATATAATTTAGATTTCACTAGCATAAATTTATTAACTCAGGATTTATCATGTGTTAATATTGATCAAATTTTTACTTAGATTTTAGAGACTGTATTAACACCAGACCTGACATGAATGGAATGGAATCACGCAAAAATATTATTGTCACTTATGTTGACTCTACCTTTTATGCTTGTGCTGGAATTTAGTCTGAGTCTAATCGATCAAAAACTTTATTCGTTAACTTGAAAGACATTGTTGATTTCATTCATTTTCCTCCCTTGACATGTATTGTTTTTGCCGGGCGCAGAAAACCGTGAGGAAGTTGAGTCTTTAGAGTATCCTTTTGACGCAGCATGAAAAATTATTGAAATCCAGCGAGTGTGAAAATTTTTAGTAAATTTGAACAGAACGAACTTAGTTAGTCAAACTATGAAGTGTGAATCGTATCGAACTTAGTTAATCAAACTATGAATGCCTATAAAATGCCTATAAATTGGAAAATATCATTGGGGTTATCTGGGCTAAAGGTAAATACAATAAAAATTTATAAAATTTACTGCACTACAAAATGCAAATATACGGGAAGAAAATATCAGGTGGATTCTTGGGAAATCAGATATAAATACAATGAGTTTAAGGACTATAAATTGGAAAATATCATACCCAAATAGGTAAAGGTAAACACAATAAAAATTTACTGCAAAATGCAAATATACTGGAAGAAAATATCAGTTGGCTTTTTGCGAAATCAGATATAAATAAAAACATTTTTTTTTTAAGAATGCTGATGATGATGAGTTTTTTTAAGAATGTTGATGATAATGAAGATGGTTAATATTCACTGAGATCAAACTTTGGTTTATCTGACCTAAAGAAATAAATTATTTAGTTTGTTTTAAAATTGTATTCTTATGCTCAAAGAGCTTGGAGAGAAGCTTCCCTAGTTTTCACTGTAATTTTGACATGTTAAAAAGCTAGGAAGGTCGGTATTGCAACAAAGATTATGAAACTGAGATCTAATGTGGGTGTAGGCAGGGCACTTTAAGAGAAAGTGGTTTTCATCCTCAATGTTCATATTCTCACAGAGGTGGCAGATCCTTTCATGGTGTTTTAAGAACTAACCAACGACCTGTTTCACTATGAAGCTCATGAGAATTTGTTCTTATCTTGGCTATATTAAGTTTTTTTCTTTGAGCTAATTAAAACAGAGATACTTTTGATCTTCTAAAATAAGATTGTCTAGACTAAATGTAAATACAGTAAATAAAAACTGCAAAATACAAATTCAGTAATATTAACTGCAAAATGCAAATACAGTAAATATCAGTTGGATTCAGTAAATATCAGTAGGATTCTTGGAAAAGCAGATATAAATACAATAAGTTTCTCCTTAAGAATGTTCTAAGATGCCAATAAATTGGAAAATATCACTTGCATTCTCTGGGATAAATGTAAATACAATAAATATTAACTGCAAAATGCAAAAATACTGGAAGAAAATATCAGTTGGATTCTTGTGAAATAGAAATAGTGCCATCTAGCTTCACCTAAACCCCTCTGTCTGTTATCGAAATCAAAACGACAAAAAATGCAACATAAATAGCATTAGAAGAAAAATAATTACCAGGCTGTTCCAGACCGGCGGCAACGAAACAATGGTAGCTATAAGGATTGCAGACAGGACAACCAGAAACAACTTCCTGCAAAAATCCATCAACTGGTAGCTGCTAATCACCCATGGTAAAAAAGCCCATCCTCTGGGCTTGCTGCTGTGATGGTAACTATGGTCTTCTTCTTTGCGGGCCATGAACACTGGGGGACCAGATGGTGGAATTGAGAGTCTCCGCATTTCTACCACACCCATCCCCAATTGATCTTGGAAGTGCCTTTTCACTGCCCAGTCTGGTTATTAATTCAAAGTACTTGTCAGTGTAGGGTTGGTGTTTTCTCCATCCAATTGACCCGCGTGTCAGAGATTTTTTTTTAGGGTAAATGGTTTGGCACAACCTAGAAAATGGCATGAACGAAAAAACGAAAAATAGATTACTTTGTCATGACGAAGGGAATGAATGTTCGATCTTACGGTTCAAAATCGAAATCAATGCCGCGCGCAGAATTACATGTGCATTTCATTTATACGGTTCAAAATGAACAGTGTTTTTTTGAGTTTTATTCAATTTTGAATATTAGGCGCATGGAATTGCACGCGAATTTTGGCTTTCAAAGTTTTGAAAACAGTCAAAACCCCAGATCCATGTTCAAATGCAATTTGAATCTGATTTTAAATATATTTTAACATCAATATATAATGCAATTTGAATTACTGTTTTTAATATATTGTAATATTCAGATTTGAATCTAGATGTTCAGTTGGTTGGTTTTTTTTATATATGGAGTTTTACATAATCAATGATTTTTTGGTTTTTGTATGTATGGAGTTTTGTATAATTATTTTAGTCTAAGTCTATATTTTTTTAGTTTCACTATTGGACAGAATAATAATTTGTTTCTATCTAATATGTTTAAGATTAATTTATTCGTAAAATGTTATCACCAAACTCAATCTTATTAGTGAGCATAAACACCTTTATAAAACAATTTTTTTAATCCCAAAGATAGTTTTTACTATCAAAAAAAACTCTTTATAAAGTACAAATTTATAGATTCATTTTAAGTACGGATCTAACATTAGTAGAGAGGGATCAAATTTCTTCACATGTAAATTTATAGATTCATCTTAAGTACGGATTTAATATAAGCCGAAAAGATCAAATTTCTTCACGTGTAAATTTATAAATTCATCTTAAGTACAGATCTAACATTAGTAAAGAGAGATCAAATTTCTTCACGTGTAAAATTATAGATTCGTCTTAAGTACAGATATAACATGACTTCAAAGAGATCAAATTTCTTCACGTGCAAAATACAATGTGTTATTTTTCATTATTAAATTGTATATTTTAATACTAAAAGAGTCTAGATAGTATCAAATAAAAATTTTAACGATAAAAACTTATTTTTTTTCTATATATAGATATATATGAAGTTGATATCGAATAGTTTATTTAAATCTCTTGTTAAAATATTTTTTAAAAGTATAAGATTTAAACATGTGATTCAATTTTTTTTTTACTTTTAATTACTTTACAACATATTCATTTTTTTTTAATTATTTTCCATCTTAAGTACGGATTTAACACTTGACACTAGAGGGATCAAATTTCTTCACGTGCGAACTTCTTTAGAGTGTGAAATACAATGTGTTCTTTTTCATTATTTAAATTTTATTTTTGAATGCTAAATAAAATATATATATGATCAAAGAAATGACTTAATTTTTTCATAATATATATATATAAGCAATTGACATTAAAATATTTTACATAACATGTACATCGAGATATTTTATGACGCAAATTAAAAAGGTTTTTTATTATTAAACTATTTTTAAGTATATGTCAATATTAATTTGTATTAAAATATTTTATCAATAATCAAATTATAAGATTTTTTACAACCTATTCAAATGCAATTTGAATATGTGATATGGAATACTTTATTTAAATCTCTTGTTGATATATTTTTGAAAAGTATAAGATTTAAACATGTGATTCACACATTTTTTTACTTATAATTACTTTACAACATATTCAATTTTTTTTAACTCTATTTAGAACATAATTTTATTTTTTATTTTCATTTTTAAATGGCATGCGTAGATCCATCTTAAGTACGGATCTAACACATGACCCTAGAGGGATCAAATTTCTTCAAGTGCAAGCTTCTTATAATGTAAAATACAGTGTGTTCTTTTTCATTATTTAAATTTTATTTTTGAATGCTAAATAGAATATATATATATAGGGCCAAAGAAATGTTTTAACCATAAAAACTTATGATAGATTGGAGGTTGGTTTTTGTGGCGTAGATTTTCTGAATATCCACAGTCTTCATTTTTAGTCTACCTTTCAACTCTAAATCAAGACTCATAAAAATTTAATTTTTTCAAAATATATATATATATATATATATATATATATATATATATATATATATATATATATATATATATTATAATTGTTTTTAAATGATATATAATATATAAGCAATTAACATTATAATATTTTACATAACATGTATATCACATTTTATGACGCAAATTAAAAAGATTTTTTATTATTAAATTATTTTTAAGTATATGTCAATATTAATTTGTATTAAAATATTTTATAAATAATCAAATTATAAGATTTTTTACAACATATTCATTTTTCATTTTTTTTATTATAGTTTACATTATTTTTTAGTAGAAAAAACCCATTCCCCTTTAAAATATAAATAAAAAATAAAAATTATATTCAAAATTGTAAAAAATTGTGTTACACAATGTTATTTACACTTCTCAATTCTATTTGTTTATAAATTCTACATTATAATTTAGTATAGTACTATTTACATTGTTAATTTATATTTACTTATTAAATTCTAGATTATATTGTTAATTAAAACTTAAACAAATCCTTACAAATATTATATTTGAAATAAACAAATTTGGATGGTATTGGATGACCCAAAAAGGCTTTTGAAAAACATTATGTAGTAAAGATTTAAACAATTTTAATGCAATAATAAATTAATTTTCTTTACTAATAATTATTTATTAATATATGTGTTTATGGGGCATATTAATTACTAATCATAATGTTATATTATAAAATATTATATAAAACTACCAAATTCAAAGTTCAAATCTCCATGTGTCAAGACAAGATCTAAAAATAAATAGAAAATAAAATAGAACTATTGGAGAATAAAATGGAGGCAATGGAAACAAATGAAATCTCATATACACACTATGTTGCATTAATCAAATAAAGTTACATATATACATGGGGAATTGTCTCAAGATAGGGAAGCTATCTTGGACGCACAATAAGTTGGTTGAGGGAATATCTCAACCTCACACCAAACTAGGAACTTAGTTTTAGCTACCCTATGGAATAGGAACAGACGCTATACATAGAAAGTCACAACTGAAGACAAGTAGGAATTACATATTCCAACACTTCCCCCTTAATGACTACTTGTCTCAATATTCATCTGCAAAATCTACAACTGGTCCTGTTTGGTCATTACACTGGTTCTGTTTGGTAATTACACTTTGTATCTTGTTCATTCTATTGTTGATGTCCATATATTGGAACAACCATCTACCGAAATGCATGGGTTCCCAACCGCTGCAACCGCCAGTCTACTAAGAAGTCCTTCACATACATGGTTCATCCAACCTCTCGATGAACTCCCCCCTATATAAAAGAATTTCACCTCATGAAGTCTAAAACCAATACGGCCCACCCAAGTGTATCCATCCAGCATAACACACTCTTCCAGGGTGTTAAAAATTCCTGACAGAGGGAACATATAACAAGGGGTATGCATGCCTCTCTAGGTCTTACAGCACGTACAAACAATAAATGATATGTAAATTTGCTCTAACTACAAATTGTGACTCATACTCTACCATGGTCATGAGTTTATTCTACAAACATAAACAAACTTTGATTACATCATTCATATGCTAGAACACACCACTTCTTTGGCTTTGTACTTTGAGTCTTTGGCATCTTCATTTTTTACTTTGGCATGCTGGTCTGCAAAGTCTATTTGTGGTCAAACATAAGAAAATAATATGTCGACATCCATATAAAGGATCAACCATCCACCAGAATGCATGGGTACCAACCGCTGCAACCGCTGGTCTCGTAGGATGTCCTTCACATACATGGTTCTGTCAACCATTATCATTGCATACATGTACCTGTATCTACAGATCCCCCTCCAACGTGGGTTTTATCGAATGACCTGTAACCATGCTCTTCCTTCATCGGTGAATTCTCACTGGCAATAGATCTGTCTTATATCTCTTTGGCAAACTTTTACCGGATCCCTTCATCGGCGACCTTGCACCGGATTTCTTCGTCGGCGACCTTGCACCGAATCTCTTGATCGGCGACCTTGCACCGGATTTCTTCATTAGTGGGCGAATACTGGCACAGGCCTGTTTCCAGTCCACTTCATTGTTACAAGTGGTTTTTGGCTGACCACAAACCGACACTATAAAATGGTTTCTGGCTGACCACGAACCGACACTGTAAAATGGTTTCTGGCTGACCACGAACCTGTAATTACAAAGTGGTTTTGAGATTACCACGAACTTTTACGGGGATACACATGCCTTTACAAGGCTTACATACTCCAACTCTTGGAGTTACCAGGTACATACAATGACCACTAACATGCTATTGAATCTATTTCAAGAAACTTCACACAAAACAAACTTTCACAAACTTGATTGTCCATCATCCTTTGCGCTCGCCATATCATTCATATGTTATAGCTTTCCTGCTTGAACATTTCTGTCATAGATTTTGACTTTTGAATTTCGGATATCCTGGTCTTGAATCTCCATGCTATACCTATCATGAGTTAGAGTCGCGAATTCTAACAAAATGACTTCATATTGAGGTCGTGAATCTCAATATGTATACAAACTTTGAAGACATATTCCCTTCAAAACAATAACAATAAAAGCACATTCCAAATCTAGATATTATTGTGAATTTTTTGCATTAAGACAAAAGCACCAACCACAGTTGCAGTATCTTAATTGTACAATCATTCAACCTAGGTCTAAATCTGTGCTCACTAGCACCACGAAGTAAACACTCCCTTCTTTGAAATGGCAGCATTTCCATCAAATTCACCACCAGGTTCAAGCACCATTGACTCCTTTCCTGGAAATATTTGTGAAACCAACACTCTAACACCTGTGCTGATAGCATATTGAAACCAGCATTTGAGAACTCGGGCCTTCTGAGTGGCCTCGTTCACCCTCTCGCCAAAGAACAACGAGCACTCAAAAAATATTAATTGATGCAATACCAAATAAAACATCGCAGGATTTGTAGCATCATTACCAAAACACACTGGCAGTCTCCAACAGCTCGAACAACCGCAGTAGGGAGACAGTCTCCAAGTCACAAATCACTTAAACACTAATAGGCCACCCTACAGGGTTCCGCTTGCTGATGCAGGATCTCTTGGGGAACACTTTCTGCTCACACATACCATCGTGAGCACTTCTGGAAAGCAAGCTCACAACATTCCGCAGCAATTCAATTTGTGACGCAGCATAATGAAGTCTAGTAGCAAGCAATAGACAGAGAGATAGATCTCGATTTGGGGATGATTCTTCCTAAAACGCAGCAATGGGAAATTTTTCCATAGTGTCGTCCATGTCAGCGGACAAAGCTCCACCGTCATGGCTTAGATGTCTGCCATGGCCCTGTTGCAGAAAGCGGCCCAATTGGGTACCACGATACAAGATGTCTGCAACTCCACAAAGGTTATGGACGTCTACAGATGCAGATCTATAGGTAGATCACATCCCATACATCGTATATGTGCATCGAATTGGAAAAAAAAATCATGCAGTATACAACGCTACTCCATAAAACATGATCACACAACGTTCCCAACAGCTCTGGAGAAGCCGAGGATTTCAAAGAAGAATTATGCAAACCAACCAGGGTATTTTGGTGCCTGATAGTAATTGAATAGATGGGAAATTCGGATTTGGAGAAGAACGGAAATAAGCATAGATTGGGATGGAAATCATGGGCATCCGTCGCTTTAATTGGGATTTTGGCTATCGTTGTTGCTTCTGTATCATCATCAGGCATAAGGACTGTGATTTCTTTGTTTGGTTTCTCCAACAAGCCATGCAGTTGTGGGAGTCAGAATAAACTTACTAGACTTGTGGAAGATTGTTGTTGTGATTATGAAATTGTGGACACTCTTAACAATGAGGTGTTACACCCTTCACTTCAAGAAGTTTTCAAAACTCCTTTCTTCCGGTATTTCAAGGCAAGGCTTTGGGGTGATTGTCCATTCTGGCCCGATGATGGTATGTGCCATCTCCGAGATTCTAGTGTGTGCAAATGTCCTGCTCATGAGTTTCGTAAATCTTCAACTAAATCCAGAATGCTAATCCTCAAGCATAAGTTATGAGAATGTGGATATCCCCTGCTACTTGATGTTGATAATGACTTATCCCTTCTTATGCCTTATGCATCTACCAATTCACGCATCCACCAACTCATGCATCCTCCACTCCAAAAGGGCAGATCCATAGGTACACATGTGATCTAGGTCGATATTGGTGGTCACCCGCCTATTCCACTTGGGGCCCCACCATTGTCTCTTTTAGTTTTTCAGTTTCGACACAACTTACTATTTTTAGCAATTTTTTGGCTCCTGAACTTCCGGAGCCGTTTTGACGCCGTCAAGGAACAATACTATCCCGTGGGGAGCTATGAAGACAAGTACATACAATGGACCACGCTGCGACAACAAAGGGATCAAGATGTGCATGAGCTGACGAATCTGTTCCATACCCTACGCACCAAGTTGGGTATCAAAGATTCAGAGAAACATCTGGTGCTAAAGTATCGCAGTTGTCTACACAGATACATTCAGGAGGAAATGGAGTTCCTCGACATCTCCTCGCTTGGTACGACATACCAGTATGTTGCCAAGATTGAGCAGAAATTCAAACAGAAGAAGCGAGACTTTGGATCTGCGAATCAAAAGTAAGGGAAAGGTGCTCCCAAATCGTAGAACAAAAGACAAAGCCAAGGCATGGCGACTCAAGACAACTTGTCGAAGCCACAAGCAAAGAACAACACCGCAAAGCCAAAGAAGGACACGGGAAAGTGGTGTGAGTTCCATAAGAGCTCCACTCACAACACAAGTGAGTGTCGGGCCAAGCAGTCGCTGGTGGCCGAGATGAGGGCTTCTAAGTCAGATGCATGCTCTGACTCTGAATCAGAACCTGACAAGGGGAATGACAAAGGGAAACATATTATTGATGCGGATCCCAATGCCATTGTTTCCACTACGAAGATCCAGAAGGAGGAACCGGAAGATCCAGAGGAGGAGGAACGTCTCTTCCACTCCTAGATGTGGGTAAAGGGCTCCTCGGTACAGTTCATTGTCGACAATGGGAGCCAAAAGAACCTCATTTCAGCAGACGTCGTGAAGTAGTTGGGCTTGCCGACCACAGCTCACCCACATCCATACACCATCGGGTGGCTTCACCAAGGACGAGATCTCCGCGTCAGCCAGCAGTGTCGCCTTCCCTGTAGCATCAAGCCCTTCATGGATGAGGTATTATGTGATGTTGCTCCTATTGATGTTTCCGATGTATTATTAGGACAACCATACTTGTGGAAGTGTCATGTTGTGTATCAGTCTCAGCCTCGCGCTGTTATTGTTACTTTGGGAAATAAGTTGTACAGGATACCAGAGGTACCCCCTCCTGCTGCTATCTCTTTGGTTACTGCAAAACAATGCAGTAAGCTCATTTCCCAAACCAGGAAATTCGTTTTCCTGATGATCCGCCCCCAGTTCAAGAAAAAGACTGTGGCCACGACCTCCAGACAGGGCTCCTCTACACGGCAACAACAAATGGATAAGGTTGTGGAGTACGGGGACATCTTCACCTCACCCACAGGGTTTCCTTTGCACTGTCAGGTCAAGCACCCGATTGATCTGACCCCAGGTGCGCCGCTACCCAATGGACCGATCTATCGATGCTCTGTTCCGGAGAACGATGAAATCAAGAGATAGATTTAGGAGCTGCTGCAGAAAGGTCACATCCGACCAAGTTCATCGCCCTGTGGGAGCCCGATCGTGTTGGGACAGAAGAAGGATGGGACGTGGAGAATCTGTATTGACTATCGAGCGCTGAACAAAATCACTGTCTGGAATAGGTACCCGATCCCACGGATTGATGACCTTCTGGACCAACTCAAAGGTGAAAAATATTTCAGCAAGATTGACTTGAAGTCTGGGTATCACCAGGTACCAATTGAACCCTCCGATGTGTGGGAGACTGCCTTCAAAGCCAAGGAAGGCCTTTTCAAATGGCTGGTCATGCCTTTCGGGTTGACAAATGCTCCCGCAACCTTCATGCGGATGATGGAAGACATCTTGCGGACATTCACCAACTCATTTGTAGTGGTGTACTTGGATGACATTCTGATCTTCAGCCAGACTTGGGAAGAGCACCTTCACCACATCCGACAAGTCCTCCAAACAATGCGGCAACACAAGTTGTGTGCCATTTTCGAGAAGTGCACTTTTGGCCTGGCCCAGGTTCAATATCTGGGATACATTATTGATGAAAGGGGGGTGCATGTAGATCCAACCAAGATCCAAGTCATTCGGGATTGGCCAGCCCCAACCACTATAATAGAGCTTCACAGCTTTCTGGGTCTTGCTAATTTCTACTGTAGGTTCGTGTTGGGATTCTCTCATATCACTTGGCCCTTGAGTCAAGTCACCAAGGGAGGAGCGAGAGAAAAATTCTTTTGGTTGGAATCCCCAACAGGAAGGCGTTTCATTAATCGGGAAAATCGCCTCATTCTCGCCCGTTGCTCACATTACCAAACTTGCTACGCCCATTTGAGATCGAGATGATGCCTCTGACTATGTGCATTGGGCAGCTTTACCAACAGGACATCCAGTGGCATATCATAGTGAGACATTGTCTGACACAGTTTGCAAGTATCCCACTTATGACAAAGAAATGTATTCCATTATGCAAGCTTGTCGATAATGGAAGCATTACATTTTGGGGAAGGAAACAATCATCCACACAGACCACCGGCCCCTGTAGTTCATACAGACACAATGGAAGTTGCAGAATGATCGCCATCAAAAGTGGTCCACATATATGCAACAGTTTCATTTGAACATCAAATACAAGAAGGGTAGCACCAATAATGTTGCAGACTGCCTCAGCCGACCACCGATCGTGGCGCTCACCACCGTGCTCAACTCTTGTGGGCACGAGACTTTTGATTGGCCACTTCTCAGCGAGAGCGACCCGTACCCGGCCACACTTACAAGGCACTCTCGGGGGGTACGCAAGTTCCAAATTTTCACCTCCAAGATGCACTTTTATGTCACCTCGGGACACCTTTGTGTTCCTTCAAGTGAGCGTGCCAAGATGATATGGGAAGCACACTATAGTCGAGTCGCTGGGCATTTTGGGGTCGAGAAAACAGTAGCAATCCTGCAGAAGTATTTCTATTGGCCGAACCTTCGAAAGGATGTCGAGAAGCACATAAGATCCTGCAATGCTTGTGCCATTGCCAAACCGACCATCAAGATGCAAGGCCTATATACTCCTCTACCTACCCCTAGTCGACCTTGGGAATCCATCTCCATGGATTACATGTCAGGCCTACCTTCTACTAAGCAGGGAAATGACTGTGTTTTCGTGGTCGTCGACAGATTCTCGAAGATGTCCATTATGGCGGCCTGCAAGAAGAATATCATAGCAGAAGCCACTGCTAAACTCTTCTTTGAACGAGTGTGGGTGTACTTTGGGATCCCACAGTATATCATATCAAATCGGGATAGTAGGTTCCTTAACACATTTTGGTTGAGTTTATGGTCAATGCTGGACACCAAGCTCACCAAGTCCACAGCTTTCCATCCCCAAACAGATGGCCAAACAAAGGTCGTCAACATAATGATTGTACACATTCTGCGCATGTACAATTCAAAGCATCCATGCACATGGGACGAGAGCCTCCCCTGTGTACAACATAGTTATAATCGAGCTCTCCACAGTTCAAACGGCTAGAGCCCCTTTCAGGTGGGCTTGGGATTCCAGCCACTATGTCCCATTGACGTAGCCATGCCATTTGCAGCTACTCAAGTCAATTCGGATCATGTCCAGTATGAAGTTGACAAAGAAAATAGCTTCATCGAGCGCATTCAACACATCCGTCAACAGGATCATGACATATTAGATAGAGCAAATTCTAAGTACAAGCAACGCCATGATCAACACCGGGTGCCACACAACTTCCAGGTGGGCGACAAAGTATGGCTACATTTGCAGAACAAGCGCCTCACTGGACCCTACCGCAAGCTTAACCCGCTCCGATACGGGCCATAAACCATCACCAAGGCTATAGGGAACAATGCCTTCGAGCTCATTATTCTACCATTCCTTGGTCTGCACCCAGTATTCAATGTGGACCGCCTTCGTCCTTACTTCCCACCTCTACTCGACACCTCTGACATTGCAGAACAACTCACACCAACAGAGTTAAACCCAAACTGCATGGAACAAGCCACCACAGATTGTATCATGGACATGCAAATCAAGAACACTCACCAACAGAAGATCCAATTGTATCGAGTTGTCAAAGCTGGCCAACTCCTGCACCAAGGAAAGTGGTTCACCAGGGACCAAGTTCAGTAGAAATTTCCTCATCTCATGGAGGAACTTAACACAATGGAGACCATTTCTTCCTAAGGGGGGAGGAATGTTCCAGGTGGATATTGGTGGTCACCCACCTATTCCACTTGGGGCCCCACCATTGTCTCTTTCAGTTTTTTTAGTTTCAGCACAACTTACTATTTTTAGTAGTTTTTCGGGTCCTGAACTTTCGGAGCCGTTTTGAGGCCTGAAACGACGTTTTTTGGGAAACTGGGGAGCAACATGGTTCCATGGACCAATTTTTCTCACTCAAAATTTGTAGTCCTCGGATAGATATTTCTAACGAGGTATGGTACGCGTCAAACGGAGATCATATGCCAAAGTTACGTCCCGGGAAAGTTGAAATACCAATTTACCCAAACGGGGCCCATAGTTTTGGCGCTTCATCTCTTAGGGTTAGGGTTTTGGCTATTTAGGATTTCCCATTGTTTCTAAATAATAAATAGGTCCTCGAGCCTCATTGTAACTAAGTTCAGAGGCCTGTAGCCGCCACATCTCTTCTCAGAGATAGCTACCAGTACCCTAGCTAGTTTTATTTCCATTATGTCTATAAGCAAATTTCAATTCTTTGATATTAATGAAATGAAGTGTTAATTCCACTGCATATTTTTATTTATGGTTATATGTTTATTCTGTTGCGTTCCTGCATAAATCCAGATCAGTGGTATCAGAGCGGTCTGCTTTTTCTCAATCCTTCTTTGCATGTCCCCAACAAGGTCGAGGTATAAGGAGTTAGGGCTCGATCTGGTGGAACCTTTGCAAGATCAACCTCGCAAACCCCGATGACCTCCCATGGGGGATGAAAAGAAAGATGAGGGAGCAAGAGATCCTATCAAAATATTGCTCGAGGAGGCCCTCGAAAAAAAAAGGAACGCGATGATGGATAACTTTGCCCAGATCCTTCACCGACAGCGCATCTGCATCCAGCAGCCACTCTGGAGGTGCGACTCCTTTTAAGGTACAAGTAAATTTTGACATTCCCATATTTGAGGGTCAAATAGATGCTAATGTCGTAGATATATGGTTGAATCTATTAGAAGGACATTTCTCGGTTCATGACTTTTCCAACAGGGAGAAGATTATTTTTGCACTCCTCAAAGTTTCCCCCCATGTCAATTACTGGTGGGAAACCCACTGTGACAAAAAGGACGAGACAGAACCCTCTCTGTTCTCAGCCGTACCCATTTGGAATTCTTTCCGAGACGCCATTAAGGAACAATAATATCCCGTGGGGAGCTATGAGGACAAGTACATACAATGGACCACGCTGCGACAACAAAGGGATCAAGATGTGCATGAGCTAACCAATCTGTTCCATACCCTGCGCACCAAGTTGGGTATTAAAGATTCAGAGAAACATCTGGTGCTAAAGTATCGTAGTTGTCTGCACATATACATTTAGGAGGAAATGGAGTTCCTCGACATCTCCTCGCTTAGTACGACATACTGGTATGCTGCCAAGATTGAGCAGAAATTCAAACAGAAGAAGCAAGACTTTGGATCTGTGAATCAAAAGCAAGGGAAAGGTGCTCCCAAACCATAAAACAAAGGACAAAGCCAATGCATGGCGACTGAAGACAACCTGTCGAAGCCACAAGCATAGAACAACACCGCAAAGCCAAAGAAGGACACAGGAAAGTGGTGTGAGTTCCATAAGAGCTCCACTCACAACACAAGTGAGTGTCGGGCCAAGCAGTCGCTGGTGCCCGAGATGAGCGCTTCTAAGTCAGATGCATGCTTCAACTCTGAATCAAAACCTGACAAGGGGAATGACAAAGGGAAACAAATTATTGATGCAGAGCCCAATACCACTGTTGCCACTACGAAGATCCAGAAGGAGGAACCAGAAAATCCAGAGGAGGAGGAACGTCTCTTCCACTCCCAGATGTGGGTAAAGGGCTCCCCGGTACAGTTCATTGTCGACAATGGGAGCCAAAAGAACCTCATTGCAACAAACGTCGTGAAGCGGTTGGGCTTTCCAACTACAGCTCACCCACATCCATACACCATCGGGTGGCTTCACCAAGGACGAGATCTCCGCGTCAGCAAGCAGTGCCGCCTTCCCTATAGCATCAAGCCCTTCACGGATGAGGTATTATGTGACTTTGCTCCTATTGATGTTTCTGATGTATTATTAGGACAACCATACTTGTGGAATATTCATGCTGTGTATGAGTCTCGGCCTCGCGTTGTTATTGTTACTTTGGGAAATAAGTTGTACAGGATACCAGAGGTACCCCCTCCTGCCGCTATCTCTTTGGTTACTGCAAAACAATGTAGTAAGCTCATTTCCCAAACCATGAAATTCATTTTCTTGATGATCCGCCCCCAGGGCAAGAAGAAGATTGTGGCCACGACCTCCAGACATGGCTCCTCTACATGGCAACAACAAATGGATAAGGTTGTGGAGGAGTACGAGGACATCTTCACCTCACCCACAGGGGTTCCTCTGCACTGTCAAGTCAAGCACCCGATTGATCTAACCCCAGGTGTGCTGCTACCCAATGCACCGATCTATCGACGCTCTATTCTGGAGAATGATGAAACCAGAAGGCAGATTTAGGAGCTGCTGCAGAAAGGTCACATCCGACCAAGTTCATCGCCCTGTGGGAGCCCAATCGTGTTGGTAAAAAATAAGGATGGGACGTGGAGACTCTGTATTGACTATCGGGCGCTGAACAAAATCACTGTCCAGAATAGGTACCCGATCCCACGGATTGATGACCTTCTGGACCAACTCAAACGTGCAAAATATTTCAGCAAGATCGACTTGAAGTCTGGGTATCACCAAGTACAAATTGAACCCTCCGATGTGTGGAAGACTACCTTCAAAAACAAGGAAGGCCTTTTCGAATGGCTGGTCATGCCTTTCAGGTTGACAAATGCTCCCACAACCTTCATGCGGATGATGGATGACATCTTGCGGCCATTCACCAACTCATTTGTAGTGGTGTACTTGGATGACATTATGATCTTCAGCCAGACTTGGGAAGAGCACCTTCACCACATCCGACAAGTCCTCCAAACACTGCGGCAACACAAGTTGTGTGCCAATTTAGAGAAGTGCACTTTTGGCATGACCCAGGTTCAATATCTGGGATACATTATAGATGAAAGCGGGGTGCATGTGGATCCAGCCAAGATCCAAGTCATTCGGGATTGGCCAGCCCCAACCACTATAACAGAGCTTCGCAGCTTTCTGGGTCTTGCTAATTTCTATCGTAGATTCGTGTTGGGATTCTCTCATATCACTTGGCCCTTGAGTCAAGTCACCAAGGGAGGAGCGAGAGAAAAATTATTTTGGTCGGAACCTCAACAGAAGGCGTTCACAGAATTGAAAAATCGCCTCTGTTCTGCCCCAGTGCTCACATTACCACACTTGCAACAGCCATTTGAGATCGAGACAAATGCCTCTGACTATGCTATTGGGGAAGTTCTTACCCAACAGGGACATCCAATGGCATATCACAGTGAGACATTGTCTGACACAGTTCACAAGTATCCCACTTATGACAAAGAAATGTATTCCATTGTGCAAGCTTGTCGACAATGGAAGCATTACATTTTGGGGAAGGAAACAATCATCCACACAGACCACCGACCCCTGCAGTTCATACAGACATAAGGGAAGTTGCAGAATGATTGCCATCATAAGTGGTCCACATATCTGCAACAGTTTCATTTGAACATCAAGTACAAGAAGGGTAGCACCAATAATTTTGCAGACTGCCTCAGCCAACCACCAATCGTGGCGCTCACCACCGTTCTCAACTCTTGTGGGCATGAGACTTCTGATTGGTCGCTTCTCTATGAGAGCGACCCAGAATTTGGCCACACTTAAAAGGCACTCTTGGGGGGTACACAAGTTCCAAATTTTCACCTCCAAGATGCACTTTTATGTCACCTGGGACACCTTTGTGTTCCTTCAAACAAACGTGCCAAGATGATATGGGAAGCACACTACAGTCAAGTCGCTGGGCATTTTGGGGTCGAGAAAACAGTAGTAGTACTGCAGAAGTATTTCTATTGGCCGAACCTTCGAAAGGATGTCGGGAAGCACATCAAATCCCGCACTACTTGTGCCATTGCCAAACCAACCATCAAGAAGCAAGGCCTATATACTCCACTACCTACCCCTAGTCGACCTTGGGAATCCATCTCCATGGATTGCATGTCGGGCCTACCTTCTACTAAGCATGGAAATGACTGTGTTTTCATGGTCTTTGACAGATTCTCGAAGATGGCCATTATGGCAGCCTGCAAGAAGAATATCACAGCAGAAGTCACTGCTAAACTCTTCTTTGAAAAAGTGTGGGTGCACTTTGGGATCCCACGGTCTATCATATTAGATCGGGATAGCAGTTTCCTCAACAAATTTTGGTCCAACCTCTGGTCAATGTTGGACACCAAGCTCACCAAGTCCACAACTTTCCATCCCCAAACAGATGGCCAGACAGAGGTCGTCAACAGAATGATTGTACACATTCTGCGCATGTACAATTCAAAGCATCCATGCACATGGGACGAGATCCTCCCCTATGTACAACATAGTTATAACCGAGATCTCCACAGTTCAATCGGCCATATCCCCTTTCAAGTGGGCTTTGGATTCCAGTCACTATGTCTCATTGATGTAGCCATGCCATTTGCAGCTACTCAGGCTGATTCGGCTCATGTCCAGTCTGAAGTTGACAAATCAAATAGCTTCATCGAGCGCATTCAACACATTCGCCAACAGGTTCATGAAATATTCTACAAAGCCAATTCTAAGTACAAGAAATGCCATGATCAACATCGGGTGCCACACAACTTCCAGGTGGGCGACAAAGTATGGCTACATTTGCAAAAGGAGCGCCTCACTGGACCCCACCGCAAGCTTTTCCCGCTCCGATACAGGTCGTACACCATCACCAAGGCTGTAGGGAACAATGCCTTAGAGCTCAGTATTCTACCATTCCTTGGTCTGCACCCAACATTCAATGTGGACCACCTTCGTCCTTACTTCCCACCTCTACTGGACACCTCTGACATTGCAGAACAACTCACACCAATAAAGTTAAACCCAGACTGCATGGAACAAGCCACCACAGATTGTATCATGGACATGCTAATCAAGAACACTCGCCAACAGAAGATCCAACTGTATCGGGTTGTCAAATATGGCCAACTCCTGCACCAAGGAAAGTGGTTCACCAGGGAACAAGTTCAGCATAAATTTCCTCATCTCATGGAGGAACTTAACGCAATGGGGACCATTGCTTCCTAAGGGGGGAGGAATGATCCAGATGGATATTGGTGGTCACCCGCCTATTCCACTTGGGGCCCCACCATTGTCTCTTTCAGTTTTTCAGTTTTGGCACAACTTACTATTTTTAACAATTTTTTCGAGTCCTCAACTTTCGGAGCCGTTTGGAGGCCCTAAACAACGTTTTTTTGGGAAAATGGGGAGCAACATGGGTCCATGGATTGATGTTTCTCACTCACAATTTTTAGTCCTCGAATAGATATTTCTAACGAGGTATGGTATGCGTCAAATGAATATCATATGCCAAAGTTACGTCCCTGGGAAGTTGAAACACCGATTTACCCAAACGGGGCCCATAGTTTTGGCGCTTCATCTCCTAGGGTTAGGGTTTTGGCTGTTTAGGATTTCCCATTGTTTCTAAATAATAAATAGGCCCTTGATCCTCATTGTAACTGAGTTCAGAGGCCTGTAGCCGCCACATCTCTTCTCAGAGATAGCTACCAGCGCCCTAACTAGTTTTATTTCCATTATTTCTATAAGCAAATTTCAATTCTTTGATATTAATGAAATGAAGTGTTATTTCTGCTGCATATTTGTATTTATGGTTATATGTTTATTCTGTTGCATTCCTGCATAAATCCGGATCAGTGGTATCAGAGCGGTCTGCTTTTCCTCTATCCTTCTTTACATGTCCCCAACGAGGTCGGGGTATAAGGAGTTAGGGCTCGATCTGGTGGAACCTTTGCAAGATCAGCCTCGCAAACCCCGACAGCCGCCCATGGGGGACGAAAAGAAAGATGAGGGAGCAGTAGATCCTATCAAAATATTTCTCGAGGAGGCCCTCGAAAAACAAAGGAACGCAATGATGGATAACTTTGCCCATATCCTTCAACGGCTGCCCACCGACGGCACATCTGCATCCAACAGCCACTCTGGAGGTGCGAGTCCTTTTAAGTAAATTTTGACATTCCCATATTTGAGGGTCAAATAGATGCATATGCCATAGATAGATGGTTGAATCTATTAGAAGGATATTTCTCGGTTCATGACTTTTCCGACAGGGAGAAGATTATTTTTTCACTCCTCAAAGCTGCCCCCCATGTCAAGGACTGGTGGGAAACCCACTATGAGAAAAAGGATGAGACAGAACCCTCTCTGTTCTCGGCCATACCCACTTGGAATTCTTTCCGAGACGCCATCAAGGAACAATACTATCCCGTGGGGAGCTATGAGGACAAGTACATACAATGGACCACGCTGCGACAACAAAGGGATCAAGATGTGCATGAGCTGAAGAATCTATTCCATACCCTGCGCACCAAGTTGGGTATCAAAGTTTCAGAGAAACATCTGGTGCTAAAGTATCTCATTTTTCTGCAGAGATACATTCAGGAGGAAATGGAGTTCCTCGACATCTCCTTGCTTGGTACGACATACCAGTATCCTGCCAAGATTGAGCAGAAATTCAAACAGAAGAAGCGAAACTTTGGATCTGCGAATCAAAAGCAAGGGTAAGGTGCTCCCAAACCGCAGAACAAAGGACAAAGCCAAGGCATGGCGACTCAAGACAACCTGTCAAAGCCACACGCAAAGAACAACACCGTAAAGCCAAAGAAGGACACGGGAAAGTGGTGTGAGTTCCATAAGAGCTCCACTCACAACACAAGTGAGTGTCGGGCCAAGCAGTCGCTGGTGGCCGAGATGAGGGCTTTTGAGTTAGATGCATGCTCGGACTCTGAATCAGAACCTGACAAGGGGAATGACAAAGGGAAAAAGATTATTGATGCGGAGCCCAACGCCACTGTTGCCACTACGAAGATCTAGAAGGAGGAACCGAAAGATCAAGAGGAGGAGGAACGTCTCTTCCGCTCCCAAATGTGGGTAAAGGGCTCCTCGGTACAGTTCATTGTTGACAATGGGAGCCAAAAGAACCTCATTTCAGCAGACGCCGTGAAGCGGTTGGGCTTGCCGACCACAGCTCACCCACATCCATACACCATCGGGGGGCTTCACCGAGGACGATATCTCTGCTTCAGCCAGCAGTGCCGCCTTCCCTATAGAATCAAGCCCTTCACGGATGAGGTATTATGTGACATTGCTCCTACTGATGTTTCTGATGTATTATTAGGACAGCCATACTTGTGGAAGCGTCATGTTGTGTATGAGTCTCGGCCTCGCGTTATTATTGTTACTTTGGGAAATAAGTTGTATAGGATACCAGAGGTACCCCCTTCCGCCGCTATCTCTTTCGTTATTGCAAAACAATGCAGTAAGCTCATTTCCCAAACCAGGAAATTCATTTTCCTGATGATCTGCCCCCAAGGCAAGAAGAATATTGTGGCCACGACCTCCAGATAGGGCTCCTCTGCACGGCAACAACAAATGGATAAGGTTGTGGAGGAGTACAGAGACATCTTCACCTCACCCACAGGGGTTCCTCTACACTCTTAGGTCAAGCACCTGATTGATCTGACCCCAGGTGCGCTGCTACCCAATGGACCTGTTAGGGCCTAAATCTACCTCAGGCTGAGAAAGGCATAATCTAGGGTAACATCAAACCACACTTAACCTGGTAGCTAGCCCTACCAGATCGGGAGAGGGCTCTCTCCTTGTCAATCTCAGCAAAAATTGATCAATGAGGCTTTAGATGACTTGATGTGAAAACTGATTTTAGGCTAGGTATGTATGCAAAAGAGTTTGATTGAATTTGATGGTGTTTTTTTGGCTCAAATGGAAAGGCAGACTTGGGCCTGGGGAACAAGGCTCAGTTTTGCAAAGATCTCTATGGGGCGAGGTAGGCAAATGGTTTGAAACTTAAAATTGAATGAAATGGAGAGCTTTAGAGAAGTGAGGAGTTGAAGAGGGCAATAACCTTCAAGGATCCTCTTCAAACAGCTGAAAACATAAATAACTAAACAAACCCTAGGTAGAGCACTGCAATTTCAATGGATTCTACCTTAATCTTTGTTTGATTTAGTTAAGATGAAGCAAAGAGAGATAATGGCATACATAAATCACATGTAAAACTTGCAATTACAGAAGGAAACACAATACCAAATCAAGATGCCACAAGAATCCCATAAAGTGCTGCAAACCCTGGTCTATTCCTTTGCCAAACTGCAGAAATGAATGTACAATAATGCTCAAAGCATTCCCAAAAGTCCAATCATGATAATGACTGATAAAACATAAGATATAGGCAAAAAAAACTCATCCTAGCTTCTAGAGATCGAGCTCATGAGTTTAGGAGCTGTTCCAACAAAATCTAAACTGAGAACTAAAAAGTAGGCAGTGGAACAGCTTGCCTCTAAAAACTAGGAAATTGATTCATTCAGTTGCAAACTACCTTTTCATGGATGAATCTACATCCATGAGTGAAAATTTAGCATAATTACATCAAAATCCGTCATGCCACATTAAATTACATCATGAGTTTGACAATTAGAAGGAAAAAAGTCAAACTATGAAAAAACTAGGCGAAAAACAGAGTTTTTGACCAAAAATGAGCAAAATTCCTCCAATGCACCGCGCCTGTTTGCAGCTGATTTTGGAGGCCTTCCCGGTGTCCAAATTTACTCCAAGTGGGCTTGTTGGAAAGGTTTTCCTGTCTACTTTCTAGCACAAGTGGAATTTTTGAATTTTGCCTCCATTTGCCCCTCCAAAACTGAGTTCTCCCAAGACTGCTTCCTGTGTGTGAAAAAAGGGGCAGAAAGGTCATTTTTAGGGTGTTTTTGACCTTTTTGGAAGCCCAAAACCTGTCAAAATTTCTTGGCCATTAATAGGCATGCATATTTTTCCATGACAGATCCAAAAATGCTGATTTTTCTTCAAAAGGAGATCTCCATCAAAAGCGAGCGCCAAGTGGCGCGGCGCATAGGGCAGAAAAGTCTGTTTTTTGAAGAAAAATTTCCAAAATTACAAAAAGTGGCCCAAATTTTTTGAAATTTGAGTTGAGTGTCCTCCGTTAAGTGCTATGCTGGGCCAAGAAAGCTTCGGCCAAGATCTGAATTTTATCTTGCACTTTTTGCCTCCTTGATGCCTTCTTCAACTTAGCCTTCAAGTTCCTGATTCCTTCTTTGCACACCCTGTTTCTCGCCAAGTAGTGGTATGCCATGTTCCTCAACATATTTTTCTCATTGTTGGCCTTCTCAAGCATCCTTTCCCAAGTGCAAGTTTGTTTTTTCAAGACAAGATAATGGTCATGTTCAATCTCTTGCTCACACCCATGATCACTGTCTCTTTCCATTGTTTTCCTTTGGTTTTGAAAAATGTGGTTGTACATGGATGGTTTTGTGGATAACAGTGTGAAAATGTGGTGGAGGAATGAAATGGGTAGAGTGTAAGGAAGAGAGTGTAAAAATGTATGTGTGAACAGAGTTTAGGGATGGGAGTAAGAGTTTTAGGGATGTGAGTAGGGTTTAGGGAGTGTAGGGTTTGGGATAGTGCGATTAGGGATATGCGAATTAGGGAATTTTTGGAATATGGGAATTAGGGAATGAGTGGTTGAAAGTGAAGAATGAATGAAGGAGTGAAAGAATGAGGGAGTGATGGAGTGGACTTGGTAGTAAAGACACAAATTCAGCCCTAGACAATTGTTTTTGAGCACATTTGGAAGGAGGTAGGGTTTGAATTCTATCACACTAAACCATCATAAATTTTAAGAAAAAAATATTCACTAGCAATGGAAGGAATCTTAACTTACTTGCATACCACGGATTTGAGCAAATTTGAAAATTTTGGGGAAGTTTATGGTGAAATTGGGCTTGCAGCTCTATGCGCCGCGCCACAAACCCAACGCGCCGCGCCTGCTCAATGCGCCGCGCCAGTGTATTTTTTACACTGTGGAGGCCGGCCCAATGCGTCGCGCCACTTGTATGTGCCGCACCTCTCACCCAATGCGTCGTGCCCTTGAACTTTGCCCAGTTTTCATTCAAACTTGCTCCTTATCTCCAACACGACCCTCTCTTGCTCATTTTTTTTCCTTTGAATGCAAATAAGCTTTTTGAACATGACCAATGAGTTTATATACATATAAACCCACCTTTATAATGTTTGCATTGTGACTTACTTTTTCAACTCTGTTTTTTGGGCAATTTACTTCATTTTGCCTCTGATGAACTGAATGATTTGATTTTTTGGTTTTCCTTGGAGGGGATGGAGTTGCTAAAGCTTGGCAAGGTGACCAGGGTTTCAATTGAAGTTATTTACATATGAGAGAATTGAAATTACATCAAATTTATACATAAAAACCTAAAATACTCTGTTTACTTTTCTGAACATGCGATTATGAAATTTATTGGTACTGGAACTTTATTCAACCTCCTCATGTGCCTACTGACCGTTATTGGACATTTTGAAGACATTTTTGATGAAACCCTAGACCTAATGAAACTGTAACCCTAGAAATGACTTTTGCAAACTTAAAGACAAAAAATGACTACAGATGATCTTGATGAATGAAAATGGGCCAACAGGTAAAGGACATGAGGGAAAATGTACAACAAGCCACTACCGTTAGATGATCCATGCTCCTAATGGAATGCAGCTGACTGAACGAGACACCTAATATGCAATGCAACAAGAGAATTTGATCACTGACGGAGGGATGAAGATACCGACACTAACAGGACCGATCTATCGACGCTCTGTTATGGAGAAAGATGAAATCAAGAGGCAGATTCAGGAGTTGCTGTAGAAAGGTCACATCCGACCAATTTCATCACCCTGTGGGAGCCCGATTGTTTTGGTACAGAAGAAGGATGGGATGTGGAGACTCTGTATTGACTATCGGGCGCTGAAAAAAATCACTGTCCGGAATAGGTACCCAATCCCACGGATTGATGACCTTCTGGACCAACTCAAAGGTGCAAAATATTTAGCAAGATCGACTTGAAGTTTGGGTATCACCAGGTACCAATTGAACCCTCTGATGTGTGGAAGACTGCCTTCAAAGCCAAGGAAGGCTTTTTCGAATGGTTGGTCATGCCTTTAGGGTTGACGAATGCTCCCGCAACCTTCATGCAGATGATGGACGACATCTTGCGGCCATTCACCAACTCATTTGTAGTGGTGTACTTGGATGACATTCTGATCTTCAGCCAGAATCGGGAAGAGCACCTTCACCACATCCGAAAAGTCCTCCAAACACTGCGGCGGCAACACAAGTTGTGTGCCAATTTGGAGAAGTGCACTTTTGGAATGACCCAGGTTCAATATATGGGGTACATTATTGATGAAAGGGGGGTGCATGTGGATCCAACCAAGATCCAAGTCATTCGGGATTGGCCAGCCCCAACCACTATAACAGAGCTTCGTAGTTTTCTGGGTCTTGCTAATTTCTACCGTAGGTTCGTGTTGGGATTCTCTCATGTCACTTGGCCCTTGAGTCAAGTCACCAAGGGAGGAGCGAGAGAAAAATTATTTTGGTCGGAACCTCAAGAGAAGGCGTTCACAAAATTGAAAAATCGCCTTTGTTCTGCCCCAGTGCTCACATTACCAAACTTGCAACAACCATTTTAGATCGAGACAGATGCCTCTAACTATGCTATTGGGGCAGTTCTTACTCAACAAGGACATCCAGTGGAATATCATAGTGAGACGTTGTCTGACACAGTTCGCAAGTATCCCACTTATGACAAAGACATGTATTCCATTGTGCAAGCTTGTCGACAATGGAAGAATTACATTTTGGGGAAGGAAACAATCATCCACACATACCACCGGCCCCTGCAGTTCATACAGACACAAGGGAAGTTGTAGAATGATTGCCATCATAAGTGGTCCACATATCTGCAACAGTTTCATTTTCACATCAAGTACAAGAAGGGTAGCACCAATAATTTTGCAAACTGCCTCATCCGACCACCAATCGTGGCACTCACCACCGTTCTCAACTCTTGTGGGCACGAGACTTTTGATTGGCCACTTCTCTACGAGAGCGACCCATAATTTGGCCACACTTACAAGGCACTCTTGGGGGGTACGCAAGTTCCAAATTTTCACCTCCAAGATGCACTTTTATATCACCTGGGACACCTTTGTGTTCCTTTAAGCGAGCGTGCCAAGATGACATGGGAAGCACACTACAGTCGAGTCGTTGGGAATTTTGGGGTCGAGAAAGTAGTAGCAGTACTACAGAAGTATTTTTATTGGCCGAACCTTCGAAAGGATGTCGGGAAGCACATAAGATCCTGCACTGCTTGTGCCATTGCCAAACCGACCATTAATAAGCAAGGCCTATATACTCCGCTACCTACCCCTAGTAGACGTTGGGAATCCATCTCCATGGATTACATGTCGGGCCTACCTTCTACTAAGCATGGAAATGACTGTGTTTTCGTGGTCGTCGATAGATTCTTGAAGATGGCCATTATGGCGGCCTGCAAGAAGAATATCACGGCAGAAGCCACTGCTAAACTCTTCTTTGAATGAGTGTGGGTGCACTTTGGGATCCCACAGTCTATCATATCAGATTGGGATAGCAGGTTCCTCAGCACATTTTGGTCCAGCCTCTGGTCAATGTTGAACACCAAGCTCACCAAGTCCACAACTTTCCATCCCCAAACAGATGGCCATACAGAGGTCGTCAACAGAATGATTGTACACATTATGCGCATGTACAATTCAAAGCATCCACGCACATGGGACAAGAGCCTCCCCTATGTACAACATAGTTATAATCGAGCTATCCACAGTTCAATCGGCCATAGCCCCTTTCAGGTGGTCTTGGGATTCCAGCCACTATGTCCCATTGACGTAGCCATGCCATTTGCGACTACTCAGGCCGATTCGGCTCATGTCCAATCTGAAGTTGACAAAGCAAATAGCTTCATCGAGTGCATTAAACACATTCGCCAACAGTTTCATGACATATTGGACAGAGCCAATGCTAAGTACAAGCAACGCCATGATCAACACCGGGTGCCACACAACTTCCAGGTGGGCGACAAAGTATGGCTACATTTTCAGAAGGAGCGCCTCACTGGACCCCACCGCAAGCTTCGCCCGCTCCGATACGAGCTGTACACCATCACCAAGGTTGTAGGGAACAATGCCTTCGAGCTCAGTATTCTACCATTCCTTGGTCTACACCCAGTATTCAATGTGGACCGCCTTCGTCCTTACTTCCCACCTCTATTGGACACCTATGACGTTGCAGAACAACTCACACCAACAGAGTTAAACCCAGACTGCATGGAACAAGCCACCACAGATTGTATCATGGACATGAAAATCAAGAACACTTGCCAACAGAAGATCTAACTGTATAGGGTTGTCAAATTTGGCCAGCTCCTGCACCAAGGAAAGTGGTTCACCAGGGACCAAGTTCAGCAGAATTTTCCTCATCTCATGGAGTAAATTAACGCAATGGGGACCATTGCTTCCTAAGGGGGGAGGAATGATCCAGGTGGATATTGGTGGTCACCCGCCTATTCCACTTGGGGCCCCACCATTGTCTCTTTCATTTTTTTCAGTTTCGGCACAACTTACTATTTTTAGCAGTTTTTCGGGTCCTGAACTTCCGGAGCCGTTTTGAGGCCTTAAGCAACGCCTTTTGGGAAAACGAGGAGAAACATGGGTTCATGGACTGATGTTGCTCACTCAAAATTTCTAGTCCTCAGATAGATATTTCTAATGAGGTATGGTACGTGTAAAACAGAGATCATATGCCAAAGTTACGTCCCTGGGAAGTTGAAACACCAATTTACCCAAACAGGGCCCATAGTTTTGGCGCTTCATCTCCTAGTGTTAGGGTTTTGGCTGTTTAGGATTTCCCATTGTTTCTAAATAATAAATAGGCCCTTGAGCCTCATTGTAACTAAGTTCATAAGCTTGTAGCCGCCACATCTCTTCTCAGAGATAGCTACCAGCGCCCCAGCTAGTTTTATTTCCATTCTGTCTATAAGCAAATTTCAGTTCTTTGATATTAATGAAATGAAGTGTTATTTCTGCTGCATCTTTATATTTATGGTTATATTTTTATTCTGTTGCGTTCCTGCATAAATCTGGATCAACATGGCTTCTCTCACGCAACAGCCTAGTCCACGCTGCTTCAGATCTGCACGCAGGAATTTTAAATATGTCGTAAGCAGCATACGCAAGAGGTAGCCCAGTACTAGTCTCGCAGGCTCCTCTCAACTTTAGCAATTTGGCCTTCGTGGCAGCCCAGCTCCGTTGCAGCCTTCTTTGACTCTACCCAGGCAAGTGACAGCGTTGAGAAATCAAGGCGAGAGTTCATGCCTTTCTCACCCTTCCACAACAACGAGCTCAGAATGTTGTTTCTACCCACAAAGCTCACACAGAGGATGTTCTCGGCACGACACAAGTAGCAACGGATGGGTAGTACCGGCCTTCCTCCTCCTCTTCCTATATTTTATCCAATGCGTTCCTCCTCCTCGGCAAATCATCACCATATGATGGATTCAGAAGCAACAACGTTCTTCATCATATGACAGAGGAAGCTGATTGGAAGAAGCAACGCACCGGCCTCAGGTTCCCTTTCCGTTCACGGGTAGGAAGGCAGCGTTCAACAAATAGTCAGATGCCCAAGATGAAATCTGACTATTCACTCTAACAGACTCTTCTGTTGGATCGAACAAAAACCACACCGCCAGACTTGGTCACTTGATGTAGAAGCTACTGATTCACAATCCATGCAGACACATCAATGAGGGATTTCCGAAGTTGAGCATGATGGCCGCACCCTCGGTGTTAAGCATCAAAACTTGGCTCTGCAACGCAGCATACCAAAAAACGCAGAACAACCTCTCGCTATCTCGTCTCTTCAATCACGATGACAGATTGATGAGATCCTTGTTGACAGGTTCAATACAGTCAGGATATTCATAACACGTAGCCTCTATTCGATAACATGACCATAACGCAGAGCATCAGAAAAAAAATCCAGCGATATATCTACCAAGCGATCAAGGCACACCACTGTAGTACAAGCCACACAATCTCAACTCGGTTCTGGTCGGGATCTACAAATAAATCCTGCAATCCACCAATCGACCCATGCATGGGTATTACCGACTTAGACTCAGATCTACAATTCAATCCACCAAATAATTTGCACGGTTCTTCTTCTATCCGGGCCAAGCTGCACATTTCTCCAAGTCACAAAAAACAAATCAAAGTCACATCGCGACTATTCTACAAGTTCTCCATGTTCTTTCCAGTACCATCTAAATACAAGCAACAAAAGGATGGGAAAAATAGTCAACTGTAAAAAGAAAACAAAACACTCATCAAAATTTTTAATTCCCTCAACCCACAAGGGGCCAAGGCCAAACCCAAACTCCGATACCAAGATGAAATCTCAGATACACACTATATTGCATTAATCAAATAAAGTTACATATATACATGAGGAATTGTCTCGAGATAGAGAAGCTATCTTGGATGCACAATAAGTTGGTTGAGGGAATATCTCAACCTCACACCAAACTAGGAACTTATTTTTAGCTAACCTATGGAATAGGAACGGACTCTATACATAGAAAGTCACAATTAAAGACAATTAGGAATTACATATTCCAACAGAAACTAGGTTGCAGGTCATAGAAAAACAAAACCAAGATATGAACCAAACATCCCAGCAAGGAGATGCTCATAATGTAGAGAGTCTTAAAATGAAGGACATGATAAGAACTAGAAGAAAAAGTTAACAACAATCTCACCCTAAATAGTGGGGCAGGTAAATTAGATATCAAACCAATTAAAAATGAAATGAAAAAATTGATCGAATTAGACCCTGAGCGTAATAAAATGGCCTTGAACCTTATAATCTTCAGTTTGAAAGAGGAGGTAGACGAGGATAATTTAGCCATAGCCCTGACAGAGTTACGTAATAGATTACAAATTGAAACCACATGTCTCACAGAAGCAACAAGGTTAGGGAAATTAACTGAGAATAAAGGAAGGCTGATCTGAATAAAGGTGAGCTCTACTAACCATAAGTATGACATACTTAGTAAAACCTCAAGTCTAAAAGGAACAAGAATATTTATAAACGAAGATCTCATTCCAGAAGATCATAAGAAAGGAGGTTCAAAAGGTAAAAGAAGCTAGGAAGGAAGGAAAATGGGCAATAATTAGAAATAGAAAAGCAATTATTCAAGATAGAAACTAAAAAGATAGTAATAAATAGAAATTCAACATGCTCCGAATTTTTTCTTGGAATTGTCGGGGCTTTCCATGGAACAAAGGCCTCAAGCTAAGTTGGATCTCAAATGATGTTGATATTATATTGCTTGCTGAAACTTGGGAGCATGAAGAATCTAAGGTCCCTAACATAGATGGCTTTGCACTATGGTCTACCTGGAACAATCGATCCTCCAGTAGAGGCATTGGGGGCATAACTTGCTACATTAAGAAGAACATCTCCCCCCATGCTAGGATTTATAAAAACGATCCTTACAACCAATATAGTTGGATATAGATTACTGACATTAATGATAAAAAGACCTACATAGCAATCTATTATTTTTCCCCCATTAATTCTAACTTCTATAAGAAAAAGAATCTAGATAAAAATAGTCCTTACAATGGTTTAGAGAACGATATTTCTAGCCTACAAAATGAAGTTAATATCCTTTTAATGGGTGACTTTAATGCTCGAACTTCAAGAAACCAAGCTATTCTTCTAAGCAATAATTCCAACCCCAATCCTCTTTGGTTAGACGAAGACCTTACTCTGGCTAGCCAGTACAAAAGGAGCTCTGAAGACCTCGGGGATAATTTTTTTGGGTCGGAGCTAGTCAAGCTCCGTAGTGCTCATGATCTCATAATTTGCAACAGTCTAAAGAAGTGGCCCAATTATAGCAAGATGACCTGCTTCCATGGGCTTGGCAAGAGCATGGTAGACTATGTTATCTCCAATCTCCCTTTATACAATGAAATAATTAATTTGGACATCTTAGATGACCACGAGCTTGACTCTGATCATAGGCCTTTACTCATAACTCTTAATTTTGTCATGCATAGAGATCCCATAGAAGATAATCCTTATAGTCAAAAGAGCTTAATCTTTGATAGAAATAAAAACGATCTCTTTCTAAATGAATTAAAAACTAATTTGCTTCCTTTATCTAGTGTAGGCAACATAGATGACCTCTATCATAATTTTACTACAACTCTCTCATATTCTATTAACAATTTCTCAATTGAAGTCTCGAGTAATAAAAGAAATAGCAAAACCAACCCATGGTATGACAAATATTGTAAAAGTGCGAGGAGAGCAATCAAGGAAGTTGTTGATGGATCTCTCAAAATTAACAAGATAAAAATCTACAAAGCCCTAACTAAAAGGAAAAAAAGGCAATATATTCGTAAAAGACAAGAGAATCTCTTACACCTCTCTAAGGTGGCTCCTAAGAAATTCTGGAGGCAGATTCTAACTAGGAAAACTAAAGATAATAATAAAATTGATTTACACAACTTGAATTCCTATCTTAAAAAACTTTATGAATTTCCAAATGCCAGGGATTTTGAAACCCTGCTCACGACTAAAGAAGTTTTCTAATTAGAATATTGATTTTGGGGTTAAACGCCTGGCTAATGGGAAAGCTAAAGACATTGAAGTTTACCAAGCGGAAATCTTAAAAATTGGAGGTCTTGTCCTCATCCCCCACATCCACAAGCTTTTCAACCAAGCGGTCAAGCAAGGGTTCCATAAACCTTGGACCTAGAGCCTCATTATCTCTATTTTTAAAAGTGGGGATACAAATAACCCCTCTAATTATTGAACAATTATGATAAGCCCTCTCTTAGCCAAGTTATATGGTATTATTTTGGAAAAGAAGTTGAGCGTTTGGCTTGAAAGTGAAGGTAAGCGGGCTAAAGGCCAAGCGGGTTTTAGAAGGCAGCACTCAACAGTGGACCACCTCGTTACGATTAGGATCATTGTGGAGGAATGCCGCAATGATAAATCCAATCTCTTATGTTGCTTTGTGGACTTTAGAAAGGATTTCGATACAGTTCCTAGAAATAACCTATGGAATAGACTAGAAGAACTAAATGTTTCTTTCGAGCTGAGAGTGGCCGCTATAAGGTTATACGAGAATGTAATTGCCAAGTTAAAGAGCAATGAAGGGTGGTCGAAAGATATTAAGTGTAATATCGGAGTTAAACAAGGTTGCCCCCTCACCCCTACCCTATTTGGCATTTACATCGACAAGCTAGAAGGTTGTTTAGAGGAAGTAGGATGTGTTGGCACGATCTTAGCTGGGATAGTCATCATCCTTCTTCTCTATGTTGACGATATTGTTCTTCTCGCAAGGTGCCCATCTGATCTTGATAAGCAACTTAGACTCCTTAAGGATTTCTGCTCTACCATGGGTATGTCTATTAACACTGACAAAACAAAAGTTATGATTATCAAATCCAAGAAGGACACTTACGCTAATTTTATGTATGACAATAGTAACTTGGAAGAAGTGTCTTCTTACAAGTACCTAGGAATTGATATTCATCACAAGCTCAACTGGAACTATAGCATTCAGAAAAGGATTAATGGGGGGTGGAAAGCTTGTTTTGGTCTTGAAAATAATTGTAAAACGACAAACCTCGTAATGTGGGATAGAAATAAGTTCCTCTTTGAAACTTTAGTCACTCCTATTATCTTATATGTATGTGAGGTTTGGGGTTGCAACATCTCTAGAGAATCCTAGAGAAAGATTGAGCAAATCTAGAAGCATTTTATAACATATAACCTTAAAATTAAAAGCAATACATCCTATCCTATTCTCCTTATAGAAGTGGGTCTTTCCCCTATCGACAGCCTAGCGATGACTAGGCTTCCATGGTAAGGAAGCATAAAGTCAACAGTACACGACCATGACTTCCTTGCTTAGCTTTAAATTCCAACCAAAACCACCTGGCAGCTAAACAGCAGTTGGTGATAAAGCATACCAGTCAGGTTAAACCATTGGGAGATCGACGAGAATGTTGCATTGCAAAAGATTAATAACATTAAAAAAATTGTTACTTCTAAGTTCAAAGAAAAAATGTGGTGTGAGAAAGATTTAGCGGCTAAAAGAAAATTAAGATATTATAAGGAGGTCATCAACCCCACCCTAGAAGATCAAAAGTATCTCTCTGTTTTAACTAGCTCAAAGAAGAAAATTAATAGAATGGGACATCTAACCTAACTCTCACAGTCTGAGAGTAAAACAATGATGGGATGGGGGCCCAAAAACATTATGGAGAAGAGAGTGCCATCTATGTGGAATAGGCTGCCCAAGGATAACTACTTAGAGCTCCGTGCATAAAATCCATACATTAGAGCTCAATTTCATAATCTTTGTTGCAATACTGACCTTCCTAGCCTTTTAAGATGTCAAAATTTTAGTGAGCTCGGGAGGCTTCTCTCCAAGCTTTTTGAGCATAGGAATAAAATCTTAAATCAAATTAAATAACTCTTTTCTTTAGGTCTGATAGACCAAAAATTGGTCTCAGTGGACGTTAACCATCATCATCATCACACACACACACACACACACACACACACACACACACACACACATATTACAATATTTATATTATAAATTATTATAAATTATAATGTAATATTATATTTATTTTTTTTCTAAAAATATCATGTATTAATTCTATATTAACTATAAAAGATATACATATGCTTAATATGGAAAATAGAAAATAGTGATTAATATAATAATTATTTTTTTAGAATTTTGGCTTTTGTGATTCATTGTGTATTATAGAATTCTTTCGATAATAATCACATGCAAATGAACTTTGTCCACGCATCATTGTGGTTCATCATCAGGACTAGGTGAGAGATCAAATGAGGGGATTGAATTTAAATAGATGTAGAGATGGCTAAACTAAATGTTAAGTTTAAATAATGATTTTGTTAACTTTTAATTTATTACATACAGAGATATCTCTCAGTAACAATCACATATCAAAGAACTTTGTTAGGTATTTAGATGTGATTCATCTTCGCACAAGATGAAAAATCAGATTGTAGCATCACTTAAATAGATGAAGTAAAGAGTTAACTCGTAGTTATGATATAACAACTAATTTGACTAAAAAAATAAAAATATAATTATTTTAATTTTCACCATATCTTATTTTTATCTAATTTCATTATATTATTATATTATGTTATTTATTTTATTTTTATTTAATTTCAAATTTATTATAGTTTCTCTTTAATTTATAATGTTTTTCATAAATCTAATATATCTATTTTGTTTAAATTTAAAAATATAATTATTTTAATTTTTGTCATAATTTAGTTTTTAATTTCATTTTATTATGTTTTATTTTATTTCTATTTGATATTAATTTATTATATTTTATATTAAATTTAATTAGACCACCATTCCCATTAGAGACGGGTACTTAGTTAATGGTGAAGATAATTAACAATTTTATTTATGTTTATGATGTTTTAATAAAAAAATTATATTAATTAAATAAAATATTATTACAATAAGGAATAATAATTAAATTTATTATGCACTTATGATTATAATGTAAGGATAGAACCCTGCTAATACTCTAATCATTCATTTTTTTTTCAATCTCTAAAACCTTTCTTAACTTATAGTGATTGTTTTCCACTTTGTTTTATTGGTGTAAAATAATTTTATTTAGAAATATTTTATTTATTTTTCATATCAAAATATTTTTTAAAATTATTATAAATTATCTGTATATGGAATATAAAATAAATTAATTCTATATTAAATACAAAAAGAATTACAAATTATTATAAATTAACTGTATATGGAATATAAATTAAATTAATTCTATATTAAATATAAAAGATTTTAAAAAAATCATTTAAATATATAAATTTTTAATTAATAATTTAAATTATTTTTTAGAAAAATTATGTAATTATTTAATTAATAATTTAAAACCATTTTTTTTAATTACAATAGTAAATAAATTCTTATTTTAAATTTAATAATATAAAATTAAATTTTAACGGATTTCAATTTCAATGTAATTTTAAGGTTTTTGGCCATTCAAAATCAATCCGTTTTAAATTTCTATGTGAATTGTGAACATAACTTTCTAGTAAACGAACAACATAATTTTTGCGGGGTGAACACAATCGTAATAAACATAAATGCGAAATATAAAGTTTTGTATTACTTTAGATTTTATAGTAAAATTAATTCTCATTTATTTGTAATGTAATTTTAAAGTTATTTTTGGCAAATTAAAAATACTTTTTATTAAATTTTAAGTAAATATTGATTTTTAATTAAGGTTTATTTTAATTTATAAATGAAATGGTTTTTTCAAGTTATTTTTTTTAGTTAATTTTGATCAAAATTTGTAGATTTTTTTTTTTTTTTAATTTGAGTCTAAATTGTTTAATTTGTGGAATTCAATGTTTTAAGAGTTTTTCAAAATGCTAAATTTATTAATGCATTTAAAAATGTAATTTAAATAATAATAAACTACTCTATTACTTGAAATTGTATAACTAGATTATGGGGAAAACATTATCACATTTATGAAGTAAACGCTATCATATTTATAAGTTAGATTATGCCTTTAATAAATTTTTAGTGTGACTTGTTCACCCTGGCATAAACTTTGAATTATGAAATTCAAAGTTAATATTTATAGATTGTACCGAAACTGAAAGCATGTACGTTTATGTGAACATGGATTTTCACTAAACATTTATAATTTTTGATGTTTACAATTTAAAATTAAATTAATGTTAATAGATTGTATGGGAATCAAGAATATAGATAACTTTGAATTTCATAAAAATTAATGTCAATAGATTGTATGGGAATCAAGAATATAAATAACTTTGAATTTCATAATTTAAAATTATTATTTATAAATTGTACGGAAATTGAAAACATTTCTTTCTATGTGAACATGGCTTTTCACTAAACATTCATAAATTTGATTTTCACAATTTAAAATTATTGTTGATAGATTGTATGGGAATCAAGAATATGTGTGCCTAAAGCATAAAGTGTTAATTTAAAATTTATATATAAATTTGAATTCGATTATTAAAACTTAGTTTTTATGGAATTTTCGAGCAAATTAAAAATATAAGTGAGCAATAAAAAAATATTTGTGAGATTTGGAATTTTAAGAGGTTTGAATGTGCCAATTCAAAATCAACATCAACTAGGGTTCCATACAATTTGAAAACATTGTGCACTGTGAGTATATGAATTCTAAATTTGATAATTTAAAATTAGTATGATTTTGGTGTTTATGCAATTTGAGAATATGGATATTATATGAATAATAATTATGGGTTTTGAAAGTTGAATATGAGAAGTTAAAATATTTTTTATAGAATATTTATGTGATTTGAAAACATGGATGTTTAATTTATCAAATTTTTTTTGAAGGTGAATCTTAATTTTTTTATTATGAAGTCTCTGGACATAGATGCAATTGGGTTCACGACCCGGGGCGGTTCAAAAAATGTTGCCTACACTTTCTTCACTCTATCAATCTGCACCAACAACTTGACATCCTCTTATGCATGGTTATAAGGGACAAACAAGTCGACACCTATCAATTGTTTGCAGGCCAAGAAGACATCAAAAGGATACGAAGGAATCTTCGTTTTAGCCTCGACGACATTGACACTAGACTAGCTAGTGTGAAGAAACATATAGTCTCTACTTCAGATATTGAATCAGTGGAGGATCATGAGTCTCCTGCGGTTATAAATGAAGTGCCTTTGTTTGTGGTACCCTCGATCGCTACCTCTCCTCAACAAAATCCAACACTCCTTCATCAGTTCTCATCTCTGACTGGTCTCCTTCGATTAATCTCATCATACAAATGATACGATGGCATTGTTATGGTTGGCTACTTCTTGCTGCACTCTTGGCTTTCGTTCTCCTCGATCGCAATGGCATTCCTGACTCTCGTTCTAGTTGCACTCCTGGAATGGTTTTCTGGTGGTTCCCTGGCATCATCAATTTTGTAGTTCCTTGTCTCTTTTTTGGAGTATAATCATCTGCCATGTAACTATTTATGGTATATATGGTGACTCCAGTATTTTTGAATAGCCCTAGGAAGTGTTTAAATGGTTTTTTTGGTTTTCAAGTAAGGATATTGTAATTCTATTTTGTCTATAGTTCCTTCAACTGAATAGCACAACTATGGAATTTTATGGATTCTATGAAGGAAACAGATGACCGTAGTCTAGTTTTCGTCTTGACTCTTGCACTAATGTCGTTTTGGCAAACCAATTCTTCTCTGGATTAGATCTCAATGTAATATATTTTCATTATAATATAAATCATTTGTAAGCATTCCAAAAAAAATATGGTTGTTTAATAAATATTAATTTAAAGTTCTATTTAAATTTGGAAACTATAATCAATATTGGTTGGGTTGTATGCAATTTGATAGTATAAGTGATTTATAAGCATTTAGTGTGAGTTTTTAAGTCAAACTTAATAAATCGGGTAGAATTTAATTTTAATTTTTAAAATACCAATAAAATAAAATCAAGGTTATTTAAATTTTATATAATTTGAGTTTGAACAAAAATAAATCCTAAGAGTGTTTATTAGGTTGAAGAAGATGTTTTAGGATTAATTTATAATTTTCCATATTAAAAGGGTTGTAGTTGCTGATAATCAAACAAATAAAACTAAGAGTGTGTTTTAAATCATTTTTACAAATTAAATACTCCTTGTAAAACCAAAGAAATTACAAGTAACACGGGATATGTTGTAGATGTTCTATTTGACTTTCAATACTTTTTTATTTTATGTAATATGATAATATATGTGTTTTTTAAGCATCGTAGTGACTTTTTAATGTCAAATTTAATGAGTTATAAAATTAATTATAGTTTTAAGATATTAATAGAATTAAAATTAATGTTATCTAAATTTTATGTAGTTTTGAGTTAATTAAATTATTTAACAAAAATAGATTAAGAAATTTAGAAGTGTAGGTTTTAACCATGTACAGAAATTATTGCAAACGAATCTTAAAATAGAAAATAAACAATAGTGAGAGCATAAAACATAAAAAAGATACACAGAGATTTTCCTCTCGATCCCAAATCGTCAGTACATTCTTTTTAGTGTTACAATACATATATATACATGCCGAAGCATACATAAACCCCAATCCATTAACCTTGGATTAGAACATAATTGTAGTTCCCTTGACCGGATCTACAAAATACCAGGGGCCGAAAACCATCATGCCCCAAAACCACGGGCGGGTCCACCCATTGGAAAATAGGGTCCAATTTTTTTTCCCAATACACTGCCCCAACCCCCCCCCCCCCATGACCCCCTTGCTGCGCCGGCGCAACATACAGGGGGGGCTATTGCCCTCATTGTGACCCCCCCCGTGTGTACGACTAATCATGGAAATAATATAACACATACCCAACAAGAAAATGTTTATTATATTGAGGAAGGTATTTTATAATTAGTTTGAATGGCGATGGGCGGGAGAATGCACAGGGACTGTGCGCCTCTGCAAGCAATGAACAGGCCAAGAATTGTGTACAGTTTGGGCTGCGTTCTCAAGGAGAGGAGGAGCTCCCATTAACCTTTGAAGGAAGGCTTTCATCTTTTGGTTTCGAAGGCGGACAAGATGGGAGGGCGGGAGGAAGTTTGACTGGCAGAGGGAGCGCGACACCCTTGGTAAAGGGTCTCGATCTGCAGGGGAAGGGACTGTTTCAATGCTTGAATGCGGAAGAGAGGGATCTAGATGTGGATGATTATCAGAGAGTGTATTTTTCAGAGTATGAAAAGGATCAAGATCCTTCTGTGCTCACGAATAGAAGGGTGGATGGTTTCAGTGAAAGGGAGAGCTTGAGAGCTGTCCCAAACCATATTAGCTTGGAAGAACAGTGTGGGGTACCTGTTTCTGAAGGCACAAAAGAGACGAACTCAAGCAAAGTAAGGGAGGCTGCAGAGTCGAAGAAGGGGGGCAGAAAAAAGAAATGGATCAAGGTCAAAAGAGCAAAGTATAACTATGTTTTGGGTGAAGATATAGGCTGGGAGCAGGTTTCACAAATGGCTAGCAGAACACTGGTAGGCAGGGCTATGGGGAGGTTTTTCGTTCTGAAAACCGTTGTTGCATGGGCTGAAGCGAATTGGAAAGCTGTCATTGGATATGTGCCTGAGGTGGTGTCGCTCTCAAGGGGGTGGTTTGCTTTCAACTTCCTGCATCCTGATCATATCCAGTGGGTGATGCATCGGTGTCGGGCTTTGGACCCTACTCCAATGCTCCTAAAACCTTGGCACCCTCTTTTTGATGCAAGTAGGGAGAGGGTGGACTCGGTCCCATTGTGGGTTCGTATACCTGGCCTACCTCTTCATTACTGGACAGAGGAACATCTCTGAGGTATTGGCAATACGCTTGGGGTCTTCCTTGAGGCTGATCTCTCTTTCTTTAAGACAAATCACAGGCGTGTTGCTAGAATACTAGTCATGATTAACATCAGAGAAGGCCTTGTTGAATCTTTGAATCTCCGGTGGGGGAAATATGAAATTAAGAAGCTACTTGATTATGAAAATGTTCCTTTCAGATGTCATCGGTGCCACGCATATGGCCATCTTGCCTCCGAATGTGGTTCTTTCTCTCGACATGTAAAAAGCCGATGGTCTAGTTGCTCCGAGGTGGAACCAATCTCGAAGGGGGCTGGCTCTGGCCCTTCCAATACACAGCCATTGCCCACTACAACCTTTTCATGTGTTTCGAACCCTGCTGCTAATGGTTCCAGAATTCCATTTGATTTGGGTTTCCAGGCGTTGGGAGCGGAGTCTAGTCACTCTTCTGGGCAGGAGTCGCTCTCTCAGAATTTTAACTGTGGTTCGTTATCTGCTGTGAAGATCCATAGTCGTCATTATGGAGCGGATTTCCAGTTGAGGGATGATGGCATGTTGAAGGCAGTGTTAACATTGTTGAAATATTCTCTCATGGGATCTTTCCCATTCTCCCCCAACATCAATATTTCTCTTAACTTGGTCTCGACTTCAGTCTCGGTTCAGAAGGATGATTGTGGTATGTTACCTATTGCTGTTCCTAATCTTTTTTCTCAGCCAGCTCCCCAAGAGAAGGCTACTGTTTTCGATCCAGGTGAAGGGCTTCTGGCTCCTTTGGTAAACTCTTCTCCTTTGGTCATTGGCTATAACCTGAGATCTAGTGCTAAAAAAGTTGCAGGTGGGTTCGGGAAGGGGAAATCCCCAGCAGCTCGGGGCAAGGGTAGGATCTCCTTTTTGGCGAGAGCTCAGGATAGAGCTATGATGGATGTACATGATGGGAGGCAGATTTCAATTGAGAGGGCGCTTAGAGCAAGCCAATCCCTGAAGCCTGGTGTGTAATGAAGATTATGTCCTATAATTGCAGGGGCTTGGCAGGTTCCCATAAGAAATTTGCTTTCCGGAGGATTATATTTCTGGACTGTCCGGATATAATCCTGCTACAAGAGACTTTAGGTGAAGGGACTGTGGTCAAAGCTAGATTGGAAGGTTGGTTGCCAGGATGGAATTTTGAGACGCTGGATGTTAGAGGGAGGTCGGGTGGTTTGGCAGTGGGCTGGAATGAAAGAAAAATCAAACCTCTGAACTTCTGGGGTGTGGAGTCAGTCCTGGGTTTAAATTTTCTAGCATTGGAGCTTGGTGAAGCATTTAATATTTTTAATATTTATGGCCCATATCAAGATAGGATCCCTTTCTGGGACTCACTCTTGGGTAACTCTTTACTCAAGGGGGACTCGATGATTTTGGGAGGGGCTCTGAACTTTTCATTGGGCCAGTCTGAGGTCTGGGGTCCTCATGCACAAACTGATTTATTGACTGGGTACTTCACACAAAAATTGGAGGAGAATCTTTTGCTCGATATTGAGCCCATAAAGATGAAACCCACCTGGAGGAACAATAGATGTGCTGAAGGAAGAGTAGTGAAGAGACTTGATCGTTTCCTGGTGGCTGAGAAGATTGTGGACAAGCCTTTTCAGATTAGGCAGTGGATTGGATGTGGGGGTGCATCTGATCATTTTCCTAATTTTCTTGAGTTTAAGATCGGGCCTAGGCAGCCTCCTAGCCCTTTAAAGTTTAACAAAATCTGGCTCAGGGATGATTCATTTAAAGCTCTTGTTCTCGCTGGGTGGATCCCTTTTAGGGCAGATAGTACTCTTTCTGCGGCTTTTCAATTTGCTGAAAATTTTAAACATATCAAGGATGCTATGAAGGTATGGTCGGCTGCTAAGAGACAGAGGGAGGATATGGATTTGAAGCAGGTGGAAGAGGATCTACGCTTGATCTATGAGGGGATTGGAGGAGGGTTTCAATCTCAAGTAGATAAAGATACTCTTGTTTCTATTGAAAAAATAAGGAACTCCCTACTTATGGATAAGGAGGAATCTTGGAGGTTGAAAAGTAGGGCCACATGGTTGGCATGTGGGGATGATAATACAATTTTTTTTCATGCATATGCTCGTGGTCAGAAGGCGGCTAATACTATATGGAGTTTAAGAGATGGTCAGGGCATTGAGCATTCTACCTTTGAGGCTAAAGCTAATCTGGGGGTTGAAAATTTCAAGGCTCTATTTAAGGCTCCAGCTCATGCATCTCTTGCGGAAGTGATAAGAGTTGCTCAACTTTTCCCGAGATTTGTGGAGGAGGAAGATAACAGATCTTTGATGGCTGAGGTTTCTGAGAAGGAATTAAAGGAGGTTCTTCATAGCTTCCAAAAAGACAAAAGTCCTGGGCCAGATGGATGGTCGATTGAATTTTTCTTGGCTCTATATGATGTGTTAGGGGCAGATTTGCTGAAAGTAGTGGAGGATACCAAAATTTCAGGGAGGATTCCTGCTTGTTTTAATTCCACTTTCATAGCTTTAATTCCGAAAGTGGATAACCCTCTTTCTCTGGATGATTTTCGTCCTATCTCTTTGTGCAACTGTATTTATAAAGTGGTAGCCAAGGTGGTTGCGAGAAGATTCAAATGCATTCTATCTACTCATATCTCTGGTGAACAATTTGGCTTTATGGAAGGTCGTCAAATACATGAAGCAATCGGAACTTCTCAAGAGGCTCTTCACAGCATGAAGACCAAGAACCTCAAAGGGACTGTGTTGAAAATAGATCTCTCCAAAGCATATGACCGGGTAAGTTGGTTTTATATTCGTATGCTTCTGACTCACCTTGGCTTTGGCATTGGTTTCATAAGATGGATTATGAGTTGTATTACAACTGTCTCTTTCTTTGTTTTGCTTAATGGGGTTGCATCTCCCTTTTTTCATGCTGAAAGGGGTCTTCGCTAGGGCTTCCCCCTTTCTCCCCTTTTGTTTTTATTGGTTGCTGAGGGCTTGAGCAGAGCTCTTCAGGAGGCCAAGAGACAGGGTTCTTTGAAGGGCATTCAGGTTGCTCCTAATTTTTTCATCACTCATCTACTTTTTGTTGATGATGTTTTAATCTTCTGCTCTGGATCGGTGCGAGATGCAATTACTATTGGTGAGATTTTGGACCTGTTTAGCAAGGCCACTAGAATGGAAGTGAATGCTGGGAAGTCTTCCATCACTTCTCATTTTTTGAGGGAAGAGGAGAGGCGTGAGTTCATGAGGATCTTTCCCTATAATTCTGCTGGTTTGGATGATGGGCTGCATTATTTGGGGTTCCATTTAAAACCCAATGATTATAGGAAACATGATTGGAGCTGGTTGCTGGAAAAGCTGGAAAAGCGCTTAAGAGTTTGGTGTCATAAATGGCTGTCTAGAGCTGGGCGTTTGACTTTAGTTAAGTCTATTTTGGAGGCTGTCCCGGTATATTGGTTGTCCCTCTCTTGGATTCCAAAGGGTATTTTGGAGGTAGCCAGGAGGATTTGCTTTAGATTCCTTTGGAGTGGGAAACATGAATCATTGGTGACCCCTTGGGTTCGGTGGGAGAAAATTGCAATCCCTAAAGGGTTGGGAGGATGGGGAATGAAAAATATTTTTCTCTTTGCTTAGGCTCTTGCAGCAAAGGGTGGGTGGAGGCTCATCAATGTTGACAGTCTTTGGACACAGGTGATCACACATAAATATATTGCTCCTTTTTCTATTGTAGATTGGATAAGGAATCCAAGAAAATCCTTTGCGGGTGGGTCGGTGATTTGGAAGGCTCTCGTTAACTCTTTTCACATTCTGGAAAAAAGTTTGGCTTGGGATGTGGGTAGTGGCAGGAAGCTTCGGGTTGGTGAGGATCCTTGGATGGGAAGCGTACTAAAACACCTCCTTCCTAGGCGCATGGTTGAGGCCTTAAGGCAGAGGGGGATTACCTTTCTCTCCCATCTTGCTGATCCGGTTTGGAGAAGGTTGGGCATTCAGCCTTGGATTTTGGCCTCTTCTTTGGGGTTGGATGCTCATGATGAGAGGGCATTGGATGTTTATATCTGTGCTTTAAAACAAGCTCATATTTTGATTCAGGAGAGGGAGGATAAGATTGCATGGGATTTTGATTCCTCGAGGATCTATTCTCCTCGGGCTGGCTACACAAAACTTAGTGCTGGGGCTGTCTTGGGTGAAGAGCGGTGGTGGTGGAAGAAACTCTGGAAACTAAATTGTCCTCCTAAGACTCGCCTTTTTATGTGGTGTGTCCTTGAAAATAAAGTCCCCACCTAGGATTTTTTGCAACATAGATGTTTTTAGTGCCCTGGCTGGTGTTGTCTGTGTAATTCTGATGAGGAATCAGTTATCATCTATTCCTCAGCTGTCCTTTCATTAAAGGGGTTTGGCTGGAATGTTCTAGGTTATTGGGTCTCCTTTGTAGATGGGAGGGCTTAACTGTGTCTCATGCATGGGATTCGTGGTGGGTGTCCTATGCTGAGCATAATCTAAAAGCTCTGCCCCTCCTTGTCATCTGGGGATGTTGGTTAGCTCGTAACCGCCTACTATTTGATGGGACGGTCAGTACACCAGAGATCATTGGGGCCATGACTATAGGACTGTACTCTGATTTTCCTATCCATATCTGTGCCGCCAATCAGAGGGAGGTCCTACTGTTGGACATTGATAGGAGGAATCCTTGGGTTTTTTTGATGGGGCTATGCAACAAAATGTTTGTGGTGGAGGGGAAATGTTGTTTCTTTCTGAATCACATTGGTTTGAGATCTCTGTTGGGCTTGGGGAAGGAACAAATAATTATGTTGAATTGTTGAGCCTCAATATTCTTCTGATGTTTGTTGTGGAGAAAGGATGTAGAAAGATAAATTTCTATGGGGACTCATTGAATGTGATAAATTGGATAAAAGGAATTCAGCAATGTAGAGTACACCATTTACAAAATCTGTTTCACTCTATTAGGGAGATCCTCCTTTCACTTGAATCTTTCTCCTGTCAGCATATATATCGAGAAAATAATGATGAGGCTGATCGAGCTTCAAAGAGGGGGATTCAGCAGGTCGTGGGTATCCGGAGGATCAGAGAACATCAGGATGGCGATACCACTGAATATTTACATCCATCTTTATTTGACTGAGAGGCTATATTTTTCCTATGTTTGCCTGACAACTAATTGTCAACAGGAAGCATACTCATGGTGTGTGTTTTCTCAACAGTTTATGTGAAGGTGTTTGTGATTTATCACTGTATTTTATATTTGGTTTTCTTGCTCGGTGGGCTGTCTGCAATGGGCTGGAACTTTTTAACAGGCATGACATTTAAAAGTCAACGGGCTGCTTACACTTGGTGAGCATTTCTCAACATTTTTGTGATGGTGGTTGCGAAACCACTAGTTTATTGTTTGGTATTTCACGCTTGAAGGGCTGCTACAGTGGGCTGGACACACATTTAACTGACACACATTGACATTGTTTCTCCCCTGGCTGGTGTTTCATTACATTTTTGATGATGCGTTTTGTCTGTTGGTGCATCCATAAGGTCCTTTGATTGTCTGGGCTATGATTGGCTCCATGAAGAACATTAGAAATCTTTTTTCTCGGCAATTTTTTTATTTTTTATTTTTTATGAATGGATTCTTGTTGGACTGCTAATAGTAGATGGCAGTAGTTCTGTATATTTTTTATGATCAGCATGTCTTCCATATGGAAAAGGGTAAAAGCCAGATTCTGGTTCTGCATAGGATTGCTTTTCTCTTTGTAACCGTTTTTGCCTACAAACTCTTGGGTTTGTCTACTTTGATCACACATTTATGTGATTCACAATGTAATTTTGTACTTACCTGCAGTAATGAAATTACGCTTTTTTCTTGAGGAAAAAAAAATAGTTTATAATATTTTATATTAAAAAAAATTGTCTTTTTGAGAAATATAAATCTAAGTACAAATTTTAGACAATTTTAACAAGCTAAATAATTTTAGTAAAAGAAAAGAAAATGAAAGTAGTATAACCTATGTTGTATATGCATGGCTATGCCTTAAAATTAGGTTTTCTTAGATAAGAGCATATTTTTCTCAGATGTAAGGAAATAGGTTAACGAACCAAGACCCAGAGGATCTAACAGAAGTGAAAGCCTACCTCCTAGTGATCCATTAGCGGGTAATTCTAGGTGGCTTGGTTTTCCTTGAATAACAATAATGAAGTGAAAGCCTATCTCCTTGTGATCCATTAGCGGGTAATTCTAGGTGGCACAGTTTTCCTTGAATAACAATAATGAGTATGTTTGCATTCGTGAATATCGACCAGTAATGGTTTTCCCATTGCTCGTTTGGAAACAGAGTTATGGCAGGTTTTCCCAATGTTTAAAAAAATAAAAATAAAATGTTGTAGATGCATGTGATGCATAAGTCGCCTGAGCAATGGATGAATGTGATGCACAATCCATTCTTGCAAGCATTAAATGCGAATTTTGAGTTTTGTACGAGTTTTAAATTTTGATAATTCAAAATTAATATCTATTGAGTGTGTATGCAATTTGAGAACACAAATGTATTATAAGTAATAATTATGGGTTTTGGAAATTTGGATATGAGAATTCAAAATCAATTTCTATGGAATTTTTATGTTATTAGAGAACATGGGTAAGTGTTGGTTTGGAGCTCAATTTAAGCTTTAAATTGGCAAGCCACAATTGATATTTATTGAGTTGTATGCTATTTGATAATATAGGTGCTCAGTAAGCATTAAGTGTGAGTTTTTTTTTATCTCCAACATAATAACTTTATAGAATTTGAATTTAATTTTTAAGACATCAATATAATTAAAATCAACGTTGTAAATTGAGTATGATTTATTTTAACAAAGTTAGATCATGAGATTTAGAAGGGTGTTCATTATGTTAAGAATGTTGATTTATAATTAACCCATAATGTTCCATATTAAAAAAAGTATGCCATTTTTAATGAGACACTTAGAACGAAATAAAAGTTTTAGACAATTTAAACAAATTAGATACTTCTTGTAGAAGGAAAGAAAACGAAAGTAACAGAGGATGCATAATAGATGTATGTGATGCGCAAGCCATCTCAATGGTGGATTATTTATATTTGGTGGAATTTTTGCATAAAAATTGTCATATTAACTCTTTTAAGATGAGTCCATTTGAAGTTTTGTATGGTACAAAATGCAATACCCTAGCAAGTTAGGACAATTTGGCCAACACAATTACTCTTGGGTCACATTTACTCAAAGATATGGAAGCGTGGGTTACTAAAGCTAAGCAAAATTTGAAAAAAACACAGGATATATATAAAATTTCATGATAATAATACCAAGGGATACAAATAAGTTAATGTTGGGAAGCATGTGTTTTAAGAGTGTAACCAAAGAAAACCTCCCAAAATCTTGGAAGTTGTACTAATCTTGCTACATGATATTATGGAAATTTTGAAATCCCAAATAAAATAAGACCAATTGCATATAGGCTTGCATTCTCTACTAACATAAAAGCTCACAATGTGTTTCATGTATCTCTGTTAAAGAAGTGTGTACGTGATCTTAATGATATCATTGTTGAGCTTTGATCCAAATGGAACTAGAAGAAGAGTTCTATATACAGCCAATTTTCATCTTTGTAAGGGAGGTAATTTTGCGCTAGAATAAAGACATCAAGCAAGTAAAAGTCCAATGGGCTCATTACTAGCCTAATGAAGTGATATGGGATTTGGAGGATGTTATGCGAGAGGCATACACAAATTCGTTATATGTTTGATATTGCACCAAGGTGAGTGTTAATCTAGTTGGGGAGGGCAAGGAGTGGGGTGGGGTGGGGTGGAATGTAATAGCCCAATTTTAACCCCTAAATTATGATTTCACATGTTATGATGAAATGGATATAAACCTAAATATATGTAGTATATGTATAAGTATGACAATATGCATTGATTATTCACTAGGTGAGTAACCATTGCCCTAGTACATTTTGGCTTTGTAAACAATTCCATTGAAAATATAATATAAATACCACTAAATTTTGTAAGTAAATAAGGTAATGAAAGAGGTCTACGTGTCCATAAGAGGGAAAGGAAAGGAGTTGTTGATGGTGCTGGAAATCTCTCAACCAAGGGGGTCTCCCCAATGTGAAGTCCCGATTATATCTCACACCATTTGGAGTAGGAGCCTCATCTAGAGTATTGGCCCAACTGCCATGTATCCTTATAGATTTTCCTTGGCTACAAAGTTCAACATAAGAGAGTAATACCCATGTATTTTCATATCATCAAGTGAGTATGTCTTGTGAAATGTTCATCCGCAGAAAGTATCAAGGTCCTTCTACCAAAAGGGAAGAGAAAAGTGGGCCCTTTAAAGACAAATAATAATATTAATCTATAAAAGGCACACGAGCATATACATACGAATGAATCATTGACCAACTAGCGAAATAATTCACAAGGAAATAACGATTGCTAAAGAAAATACAACACACCTTCAACAAGAAAAGTACCAAATCCACCTACATAGTTCAATTTCGTTAGTACAATGATAAAAACATACATCACAAACATTCAAAGAATATTCTTACAATATCCACGACATATGCATGAAAGCATGTTGGCTCAAAAATATTATGAATTAAGTAAAAGTTCCAAGGTACATCAAGACAACGAACACCACTAGCCCCAATAGTGGAGCATTAGAGCAATCACTCGCTCCTCCAAAACAACTATATTCCTCTCCAATTCCTGGCAGGAGGAGCCAAGGTAAAAAATATTTTGCTTGTACATTGAGGGTGTATATATAGCAAATGGGGTGATAATTCACCTCCCTTGTGACCCTTGGACTACCCTCATGAATGTTCGAATTCTCTATGACATTTTGACTTCCTACATGACTTTTCACATTACATGGATGACTCTTGGACTTCCACTTTACATTACATTTCTCCCATATAGAATTTACATAAACTACAAAATGATGTGGCACGTGATGACTCATGACACGACATGACATGATATTGATGACATGGACTTTTCGATGACATGGAAATATAAAGTCACCCTTTGGTGCTAGTTTCTTTGTGTCTTCTTGAAATATGGTGTATGTTATTCTTCTTCCTACTCCTCATGACATGAAGATAGGGAATATCTAATGTGATCTTGATCTTCTACCTTTTGTTGTAAATTTGTGTTCCTTAGTCTTCTCACCCGATGATCACCTCGTCTCTTTAGCTCCATAGGTGTCTTCTAACATGGTCTCTTTAGCTTCATAGGTGTCTTCTAACATGGTCTCCTTATCCTTGTCCTCAACCATCATCTTGTCATGATAAGATAGAGTACATGCAACTGAAAATAATTCATGAAACGACGACATTAGTCAGAAAACCCCTAACCTAACATGTTTCATGAAATCACTTATTAGGGCTAGAACTGGTGACTAGTTGAGTGAATGTCTCAAGGATTTCACAGTTCCAGAGGCCAACGTCTGGGACAAAGGCTTGAGACTATATAATATGCAGTTTAGGATGGCCAGGGTCAAAGGATTATGTAATTAAGGGGCTCAAGAGCTCAAGACTGGGTCTTAAGGCTTGAGTTTTCCCAAGGCATAGCTCTGGAAGGATAGATTTAGGGAATTGCGCAATTGAGGGACTTAGGAGGTCAAGCTTGAGGCTTGAGCCTTGAATTTTCTCAATGCATATTTATGAGAGGCCAGACTAGGTGAATACACATTTAAGGGGCTCAAGAGCTCAAGTTTGAGGTTTAAGGCTTGAAGTTGCCCAATTCGTAGTCCTTTAGGGAGAACAGTCTCATGGATTGCGCATCTATGCAGCATAAGGTGTCAGGATGAGGGCTTGAGCACCGATTTTTCCCAATGTGCAATTTTGGAAGGAGAGGAGGCCAAGTGAATATGTATTTGCATAGTTTAGGTGCTCAAGTTTGATGCTTGAGGACTGATACTGTGCAATGCGTAGTGAAAGACTAACTAGAGAGGAAAATTTTGCAGTTTTGGAGCTCAATGGTTGGGCTTGAGCATTGAGATTGCGTAATGTGCAGTTCTGGGAGGTAGATACTGCGCATTGCATAGTACCAAGAGGCAATGTTTCTACTTGAGGACTGAGACTAATGTGTAGTTCAGGAGGGCTAGATGGGGTTGAGTGGCCTGGTCAAGGAGTTTTCTCGGTTAGTCTAAGTGTGGGATCAACGAGATGAAGTTGAACAAGAACAAGAATTGAGCCTGATCACACACTTATATTACTTGATGACACAACACAAGACACCCAAAACATATGAACAACATGCTTTCGTCAGTGCAACAACTCACCCCAAGTGCGACATTAAAGATACACTTTGTAACGACAGTGACGACACTTGTGTGAAAATGCTTAAAAATTTGGAAATGAGTACAATGCATATACACATGATGAGAAAAAATGTTGAAGATTGCAACAAGAAACAGTGAAGGAGGCATCCTGAAACATCATTCCTGATCCTAGTTGGAAAGTGATCACCTAAACTAGGTGGGGCCCACACAGGTGATTTTTGTCACAAAGTCTATTTTTAGAATATGTCTATTTTTAGACATGTCGATCATATTCTATGAGTTGCGGGATGCTATTTATGGATGGTTGGTCAAGTTGGAAAAATAGATGAACTTCTATTTTTAGACATATTGGGCGAAATCTATTTTTAGATTGCCAGTCTAAAGATAGACATGTCGAATATTATTAGCTCTTAATAATATTTAGACTATAAACATTATCTTATTCTCTTGGAGCACTTTAGTTAAGTGCACAGATGTGGCACAGGAGATGACAGAAGGAATTATGCTATTTATGAGGGTTAAGTGGAGCTATTGCATGGATACTTCAATTATAACTCATGTGAGAGAGTTTGGTGGAGTTGATTGAGGAAGTTAATGGAGTTGTGTTCAATTTAACTAATCTAAACATAGTTGAGCTAGTTGTATATTTAAGCTTTCCCATAAATTACTGTGTTCATATGTGTAAATTTTTATGGTTTTAATGTGTGCATGCAATTGATTTTATTTCCGCAATTAATGATCAATGGTAGAAGAGATTATGTACTGTGCATGAAGATAAAATAGTGTGTGATCAGGAGAATCTCGGTGGATAACATATCAGTTATTCAAATTTCTACATGGTATCAGAGCGATATTGATCATTGGAGCAATTGCAAAGCATTGAAGCAGTTGAGTTTTGTGCCGATGGAATTCGAAATTGCTATAGTGATTTATTGGTGTCAAAGTTGAGATGTCTTTCAACGGATTGAAATTGGAGTATGCCCTTGAGGGCAGCTTGAATTATATTGCATGGAAGGACATGATGGAGGCGGTGCTGGATGAAAATGGGTTGAAGGAGTTCATAGATGCAGAAATTCCAAAACCTACTTCTAGTGATGCTGCCATACTTGACGCATGGAAAAAGAAGGTAGCAAGGTGTCGAAGGATTTTGTTGGAAGGTGTGAAGGATCACATAGTTTCCAGCCTTCATCGTAAGGCCTCTCCATTCTTGATGTGGAAAGCTTTGAAAGAGTTGTTCCAAAGCAAGAGCGACCAGAGGAAGTTGGCGCTCAAGGATAAACTCAGGAAAATAAAAATGGAGAAGAGTGACACTATTCCGGTATACTTGACAAAGTTTGTCCACTGCAGGGATGAGGTTGGGAGTGTAGGAGTTAGTGTGGATGATGAGGAATTGGTGATCTTTGCTCTCCTTGGGCTTCCGAAGAGTTGGCATTCCTATCAGGACTCTGTCAATGGTCGGGAGAAATTGCCAGGATGGGAGCGGCTTTGGTCGGATCTTGTGCAGGAGGAGATAAGGCGGGATACCAGGGATGGCTCTTCATCAAAGAATGATGATGAAGAGGATTGTGCTTTGGCTGCAAAATCAAGGAAGGGGAAGGGTAAGAAGAATGCTTCTCAATTCGGTGCGGATGGCAAAGAGCGTGAAATGTCCAAAGTGAAGTGTTTTCACTGTCACGAGCATGGGCATTTCGCCACGCATTGTCCATAGAAGAAGAAGAACAAGTAGGCTGCTGGAGCTGCAGCTGGTGAGGCTCTTGCCTCGCAATTTGGGCTGAAATTCTCCCTGATCACATGCATGGTGTCTAGTGCATTGGGATTGGGGTGGTATTTTGATAGTGGCGCTTCCTTTCACATGAAGGGAGATGTGAATATTTTCAGTGACTTGGTGGAGAAAGATCTCCAGTTGCATGTAGAGTTGGGCGAAAATGGAAAATACAATGCGACCGGCATTGGTACCATTACCTTTCAGAGGGAGTCAGGTAAACTCATTCTTTTACAAGATGTAGTGCATGTTCCATGTTTAAAGAAGAATTTAATCTCAGTCGCAATGTTAGAGGATAAAGGGTATGATGTTGTCTTTAGTGAAGGAAAATTTTTCCTTCGGCACAAAGCAACAGGAAAAGTCAAGAAGGTTGCGATTCGAGCCAAGAATCTCTACAGAATTGAAGTAGATGGGATTTCTACGGAGCTTCTTACTGTTGGGAAGTGCAAGAAAGACATGCAATTGAAGCTTGAGAGGGAGCAGGATTTGCATGCAGGTAAGAGTGAACCTCGAGATGTGAAGCACCCAAAGATGAGGATCATGGAGTGGGAGCAAATCCACCTGCGTAAAATTTTGGCGCGTATGAGTGAGGGGGAGTGCATGCAAGCTACCACTGTGTGAGAGGGGAAGGCATATACATTAATCCCAAGAGGAGATTTGGGCAAGGATTCATTGAGATGTGATCTCATGAATTGAATCCAGTTACGAGGTGCCCAGAGCAGCAATAGCGTGATCATTTGATTGATGCAGGCAGATCAAAGGGAGTACACCATACCGAGCGGATCGCAGTTGACAAGAAGTGCAAAGTGTATGGGTGCAGCAGTTCAACAAGCAAAGAGGTTCCCGAAGACATGTGTAGTTGGCGGTCATGAAGAGTATTTAAGAATTTTATAGATGGCTTGCATCAATGAGTTGTTTGGAGCCTATTTAGTTTCAGAAGATTTGCAGAGCAGATGCATGGAGTTGCATGGCGCTTGTGAAGGTTGCAGGGCGAATGCATGGAGTTACATGTCGCATGCAAAGATAGTCCTTTCTTGTTGAGAGGGAGTGTTGAAGATTGCAACAAGAAACAATGAAGGAGGCATCCTGAAACATCATTCCTGATCCTAGTTGGAAAGTGATCACCTAAACTAGGTGGGGCCCACACAGGTGATTTTTGTCGCAAAGTCTATTTTTAGACATGTCGATCATATTCTATGAGTTGTGGGATGCTATTTGTGGATGGTTGGTCAAGTTGGAAAAATAGAGGGACTTATATTTTTAGACATATTGGGCGAAATCTATTTTTAGATTGCCAGTCTAAAAATAGATATGTCAAATATTATTATCTCTTAATAATATTTGGACTATGAACATTATCTTATTCTCTTGGAGCACTTCAGTTAAGTGCACAGATGTGGCACAGGAGCTGACAGAAGGAATTACGCTATTCCTGAGGGTTAAGTAGATTTATTGCATGGATACTTCAGTTAGAACTCATGTGAGAGAGTTTGGTGGAGTTGATTGAGGTAGTTAATGGAGTTGTGTTCAGTTTAACTAATCTAAACATAGTTGAGCTAGTTGTATCTAGTCTAACTGATTGATACACTAGTGAGGGTGGTGTGAATTAATTATTAATTAATTCACTAATTATAAACTCATTAATCAACTAAAGAATACATCAGTTAACTTCATTGCATGGACAATTTTAGTGGAGACCAGTGGAGAGATAGGTGAAAGAGCAGTGTGACTATCAGTTGTGACCATAGTGATGCATGGTTTGCATCCAACACTCAGTAGAGATGCCTTTAAAGACTGCGTGAGCAAGGCTGGGGTAATTCGAACTCATCATGAGCTATTCTTCAGCAGGGATTGCGCAGTAGAGGCAGGCTATCAGGTGGCAGAGATTGGAGCATGTGATTTGCTAGATCTATCTTGATTAGTGTGTAGCAATTGGAGATTGTACTGAGAGCTTGTGAGGATCTTTGTATGATGATTGTTACATGATCTCTATGACATATATAATATACAGATAGTTGGGGGTTTTCAGCTTTAAGCTGTCCCATAAATTACTGTGTTCATATGTGTAAATTTTTATGGTTTTAATGTGTGCATGCAATTGATTTTATTTCCGCAATTAATGATCAATGGTAGAAGAGATTATGTATTGTGCATGAAGATAAAATAGTGTGTGATCATGTTAATCTCGGTGGATAACATATCAATTATTCAAATTTCTACAAAAAACTCATTATCATGAATATTACCACTTGAAACACACTAGAACTAGCTTTTATACAATGTGTGACACTCAACATGCCAAAAGACGATACTTGATATATGAAAATAAAAGTGTTAATGACATTTGTGATATACAAACACCGGTGAAAGTGACACATGCTAGAGTGAATATAACATGAAAGAGAAACTAATTAAAGTGAAATCAAGCAAAAGCATCAGTCGAAAACATGAAAGTGACACTCGTGAAAGCAAATGTGTGCCAAATTCACAGAAATAGAAGTACAAACACAACCAAAAGTGAGATATTGTCAGCGATAGTGTGCAACGACTGTCAACATGGGTTGAATATTGCACAAGCACTATATTGATGGGTTGTGCTAAGCATGCTCAATATTTCATGAAAGAATGTGTTCATGAATTCATTACGGACTGGACATGTGTGAGAAGGTGACTTTAACACTTATAATCCAAGAAAGGAGATCAAAGACTTAACAGAGCAATAACCGACCAAGAAGTGACTACAGAACGATCGATCACAAGATCCAAGATAGGCTCTAAAATTCAAGTATAGGAAAAATTTTGGAGGGTCTTTGTCGCGGCGAAAACATGAGCTTAGAGGGCTAAGAGGAAATAACAATGTTTTATTATTTTCCAACACTAATCCTAAGTTACCTAACCTTTATATATACTTATTAAATTATTCTTCAAAACTAGTTATCAAAAAATAGAGAAACATGGCCTTCTTGTGAAGGAGTGTGATTCTTCTTAGTATGCAATATTGCCTAATATTTAGGACACATAAGTGCTCCATTATTCATTTTTCACTTGGTCTTTCTCTTATGCAATTATGATGCCATATATTGTTTCCAAGATTTACTATCATGAGAGTGTATAAACCATAATAAAGGGTTATGGATAATTATTTAGTGGAAGGAAAAACTGAGATATAACTAGAAATATCTTGTTCCCAACATTATATATCTCTTGGCCAATCAATGTTGGAGACTCCATGGTAGTGTTGAGATTCAACAAGATGATGAGCTTAGTGAAAAGAGTCGCCTTCACTAAGTGGGCCCGCAGGCTATTTTTGGCGCAAGTCTATTTTTAGACTATGTCTATTTTTAGACATGATGATCATATTTGAGAAGTTGCAGGATGATATTTGTGGATGGTTGATCAAGTTGGAAAAATAGATGAAATTACTTTCTTAGAATATTGGGCGAAGTCTATTTATAGATCGTCAATCTAAAAATAGATGCATGTCATTTATTATTAGCTCTTAATAATAATTAAACTCTAAACAACAACTTATTCTCTTGGAGCACTTCAGCTCAGTGCATAGATGTGGCACAGCAGCTGACATAAATAATTACACTATTCCTAAGGGTTTACTGGAGCTAATGCATGGAGGACTCAATTAGAACTCAAGTGGCAGAGTTATGACATAGTTGGAAGAAGTAGTTATGGAGTTGTATTTAGTTTAACTCAGTTAGACTCAGTTGAGCTAGTTGTATCTAGTCTAACTGATTAATACACTAGTGAGAGTGGAGTGAATTAATTAGTTAATTTATTCATAAATAATAACTCATTAATAAACTGAACAATACATTAGTTAACTACAGTGCATGGCAGTTTCAGTGGAGACCAGTGGAGAGATAGGTGAAAGGGAAAGATAAACTATTTGTTGTGACTATAGTGATGCATTGATTGCATCAAACACATAGTGGAGATGCCAATGAGGATTGCGTAGTCAATCCAAGAGTAATTCGAATTCATTCAGAGCTATTCTTTAGTAGAGATTGCGTAGTGGAGGCAGGCTAGCAGGAGGCAAAGATCGGTGCATGGATTTGCAAGATTGGTCCTGATTAGTGTATGACGATTGTATTGTACTGAGAGCTTGTGATAAGCTTTGTATGTTTGTATGAGATTTTCATATGATCTCCATGTTACATAATATATAGTTGAGGTTTTCAGCTTTAGGCTTTCCTGGTTAAAAACTGTGTTATGTGCGATTGATAATTTTTGTTTATGCTTCACATGTGTGTGCAATTAATTTTTCTGCAAAAGATTAACAAGTGGAATAGATTCAGTATCTTGCATAAAGTTAAATAGTGTGAGATTAGGTGGATCTTGGATATATGCATGCTTAGTGCATATAATTTCTACATGGTATCAGAGCATTTTTTATTGAAGATTGCAATTGTGAAGTGATTTTGTGCTGGTGGACAATTCAAATTTGCTACAGAAGATTCTTGGTGCAGAAATCGAGTATACATTGAAATGTCTTTCAACGGGTTGAGATTGGAGTATGCCCTTGATGGGAGCTCGAATTACATAGCCTGGAAGGACAGGATGGAGGCGGTTCTAGAGGATAATGGGCTAAAGGAGTTCATCGATAACGATGTTCCTAAGCCAGGATCTAGCGATGCTGCATTACTTGATGCATGGCAAAAGTAGACTGCAAAGACGAGGAGGATTCTATTGGAAGGTGTGAAGGACCACATTGTGTCTAGCCTTCATGGGAAAGCCACTCCATTCTTAATGTGGAAGGCTTTGACATATTTGTTCCAAAGCAGAAGTGACCAGAGGAAGTTGGCGCTTAAAGACAAGCTCAGAAAAATAAAAATGGAGAAAGGCGACAATATTCCAAAATACCTCACGAAGTTTGTCCACTGCAAGGATGAACTGGGAAGTGTGGGGGTTACTATTGATGATGAAGACTTGGTGAGCTTGGCTCTCCTTGGGCTTCCGAATAGTTTGCATAGCTACGAAGACTCTATTATCACTCAGATTTTCCTTGAAGTTATGGAAAAGGAAAGTAAATTCGAGGTAACCATAAACCAACCTTCAGATACAGAATCTAGCCAATCTGTATCCAGAGAGGGCTCTCTCTTTAAAATTTAGCTTTGTTCTTAGAAAATATTAGGCTAGTTATAAGTCCAAGAGTTTGTTTGAATTTAAATGGTGGAATCCGCCAACTAAGGGCATGATTGAGTATTTCAGGCCATTGGGCTATGGAGTCGAAAGGATGGCTTTACTGGATTAATATTCTACACACAAGATGGCTTTGCAGGGCAAGATAGCCAAACATAGAACAATTTTAGAAATTAAAGTGAATGGAATGGATTTTGAAGGGATGAAAGGCAATCAAGAATCTTTCAACATGTTCAAAAGAAAGAAAGTGAATGATTACAAATAAAGAGAAGTTAATAATTCTTTACTATAGTAATCAAAATGTTTAAACCAGCGAAACAAGAGTAATTAAGAATTCGTTGCTTATAACCAGTTTAGCAGAAAACATTTAGAATAATCACAATTGAAATCAGAGTACACTTAAGTAAATTCTGATTTATTCTTTTATGTCAATTATTCAAAAATGGAACACAGTGATATTATAAACAGATATAAAACTTAAAACATAGGATAGAAAAGACTTATTGAACTGTAGTCTGACACATGAATCCTGCAAAAAGTCTTGAGCTTCAAATCATCATTCAGCAAGCCACAAAGAAGTTTCTCCAAAACACTTTTATTCCAAAAGTCAATGTTATAGCAAAGTAGAAGAATCCACCCTCACTAATTCGATTGAGGGCTTATTTATACAAAAGATTATTTAAAATATCTCATAACAAAAGAGATATAATCTAGGGTGACTAATGAATAAGTTACCAAAAATAGAGACAGATGGTCTCGTAAATAGGATAAATCAACTGATGTTGTGTGATGTCTCCTCCTTTTTAGAATGTGTTGGAAGCAGTTCCTTTGTTTTAGCTCGTTGTTGTCTTCTTGAGTAATTCTTTTCTGACTGCCTTGCTTGTCTGATACTCTTTTATTCTTACTGATACACTTTAACTGTTAAACTGATACTCTTTGACCTTTATTCACCTATTTATCCTTTATCAAGATATACCTCAGTAAAATAGGCAAAAATTTTACCCAAGGATAAATTTTATAAAAGTTCCATCATCTCATCCCACCATTTAACTTCTGGCACTCTGGTCCTTTGTAATTTTCTCAATGTTTCATCAGCTTCAGTGTATTTGAAAAAATTAGGCTGATATGGAAACAAATGTTTTATTTCATGTTCAAGATAAAATAAACTCTCCAATTTTTCATAAAGACTTTTCCTTGTTGGCAATGTTCCTTCTGCTATACTGGTTGAAGAACTGGCTTGATCATCAATCTGTTTGTTTACTTTCTTAACAAAACTTTCCAAATCCATTAATCTACCTTCTTCAATAACAGGACTGGGCAAACCTTTATTTAACACAACATCAAATCTTTCTTTGAAGGTAAAAATTTCTTGCTGCATGGTTGAACACCTTCTTTCAAGATTTTGCATAAGATTCCTTTTGGTAAAAACTCTTTTGATTTCCAAGATGGTTCTTGTCATGTCCTAAATTCCAAATTCTGCAAGTTGCTGCTTATTCTAAGTATTCAAAAAATTGATAAGTCTATTGGCTTCTTCACTATCCTGTTCAATTAATGTTCCCTCCACCCATTCATCTTTATTAGCATACTGTTCAATTTCTGGAATCCTATGATGGATGTAAGGTGCTGATTTATTTTTCATTCTTTTGTCACAAATGAAGCTGAATGGGTCATAAGGGGCCCAGTAGAAACTCTTTTGCAATCTGAAATGGTCTTCTAGTATTCTTTCAGCTTCTTGTCCAGCATCCCTAGAATTGCATATAAATGGACCTAATTGACCTTTGATTCGGAGTTGGGATTTCTTCTTTGCATTACAAAAATGAATAATATCAGAGTTATTCATTTGCCTGAATTACTCTAAAGAAAAAAGTCTCATAGGCACATACTTTGGCAATTTAAATGGACATAATTCACATCCATATATTCTGACTTCTGTATAATTTTGGTACAAGTACCAATCACCAATTTTGTAGTGTTTTGAAAGTTGCAGAGTTTTCTTAATTTCATTGCTGAGTCTTGGAGGAGGAACTCCTGTCAACAAGGTAGTTGCAGGGTGTATAAATAGATCAATGAATTCATTATAGGAATAAGGAGAATCTCTGGAATTGTGGGTTATGGCTGACCAAAATATGACAGACCTGGGATTTCCTTGGAGATTGAGCTTTTGAACATGGAAAGGAAAGTTTTCAGACTGGTAATATATCATGAGGTGATAGATGACAGAGGAATATTTGAAGACTTTCTCATTTTCTAATCTCATGAATTGATCATGGATTTTGTTGGCTATGTAAGATGCAAAGTCATATTTGACAGCAGGAGGCTGTCCAGGAGTGAAGATAGACAATAATACTAGAGTTAACTCATCAACATACTCACTAGTATTAAAGCCCATGATAAAAGAAATCATATTCAAAATGATCTGGCCCATTTCAGTAAAAAAGGCACTAGCATAGGGAGGTGGGCCCTTGGGCTGATGTTCAGGTAACATGAAAGTCTGACAGATGCGTTTTACCTCTTCAGGGGACAACTGGGTAGATTTTTCAAGCAATTCTCCAATGGACAAGGGAGTGAGGTTTTGACTAGGTTCAAAATGGAGCATATCATTGATAGACTGAGCAGTAATAGGGAAAAGGACATTCTGGTTTGGGGATAAAACTGCTCTCTGAATTGGATCATAATTAGCATGGCAATAATGGATAATTTCAGGAAAGATATGGACTGAGGGTAAAAGGTATCTCGGGAAATTAGATTCCCATAACCCAATAACGTCCAATCCATTCAAATAATTATCTCTGCAGCGACAATGAATTCGAAGGGGGCTTTCACTGAAAACTAAGTCTTTGATCTGAAAATCTTTATCCACTAATGGCAAATATTCCAATTCTCTATGAGGGGCGTTCAATGGAGCAACATTTAAAGCCACTGGGACTTCCATTTTTGGTTCTTGTGGATTCAAAAACGGAAATTCTGGGGTTTTTATGAAAATGGAGCACAATTTCATGTTCTGACGAGGGAAACGGGTACAATTGCAAGTTCAGGAATATTATTTACAGTTTTTAGGATCAAGGAATGAACTAGCAATCAACTTTAACTCTGTTTTAGTGGAAAAACAAGGAAAGCTGAGTTTCTTTCAGAGTTCAGGGTGAAATGGAGTAAATACCTGTTTTTAGGGGAAAAACTGTGATTAACAGGTACCAGCTGGTGGCGAGTGAATACTGGAACACTGGTCTGGTAGTAGCTTTCAGTAGAATTCAGTTGAATAGTAGTTGACAGTTGATTTTTGAATTTCTTTTCATGGAGGACAAAGTCGCTTTCAGTACACAGAATAATGAAAAATGTGCGAGTTTTTGTTTTATTTACAAAGTCAAATGGGTGGGGAATATTTTATTATTTTATGGGATGATGTCAGCGTACGGGAGGCGAGTCACGGGGGAACGGTGGTAAGCGGTTTATTCTGCACCACCTTTGGAGGAGGGTGGTTTTATGTGAATCGGCAGCGATTCCACAAATTGAATGACACGTGGTCGGGACACTATTTGAAAACTGCTTTGATTTCGTGAGTTATCTATTGGACGAAGGATGTGCAGCGAAACGAACGAGGGTCGTGGATCTCTGAGCGGGAAATCAAATGGTGATTCGGGATGGGGAGATGGCATAGGAATTAATGAGCGGGCCCGACGCGTTTAATATCCATTAATCATTCCGGGAGGATTTCGATTGGCTGGAAAGATTATTAATTAATCTTGATGATTAATTAACCTCTTTGCGTATGATGATGGTGGGGAGTAATGAATGGGTTATTTTTCGAAGTTTGATTTGAATTTAGACTTCGGGTTTTATTTTTCCATTTTAAACATATATAACATATGCTCAAAGCCCTTTTCTTATGTTTTTATTATATGGTAATAAATCGATATGATTCACTTACCATAGGGGGCGGGGATAATTATATAGATATATTTTCAGCCAAAGGGCATTGTAATGTGGGATTTTTATTTAATCATGTGGGATTTATTTAACTTTGGCTTAAAATTATAATACAAAGTTTTTTTGGGATATTTATATAGGAGGAGTTATATACTATAGGAAAAAGATTATTTCAATAGGGATTTAATAAATAAATTAGAGTTAATATGACAAAGGACAAGGTAAACTCAAAATACTTAAATATAACCAAGAAAGTGAGAATTCAAAAGTAAATATCATTATTATACTTTCATCACTTAGACTTAGAATAAAAAGTAATTTTGAGGGATTTTTATGGAATATTGCATGATTTTCCTAAGTAAAATGGGATTTTACTTTAGGAAAAGCTTTTTGAGAAGTGGACGAATGTTATAATGGATAATTTCAAGTACTTAGGTCTTTTTCAATTATTGGGCCGAGGGTCCGGTCCCTCCAAAAGTCAAGAAAATTCCTTGAGCCCCTTTAATCTTCAAATACCTTAGCACTTAGGGGAAATTAGTAAATTGTTAGGGAAAAAGTGAGATGGGAAGTTAATGATTTTGACTTTGCTTTGCTCTGAAATTCTGCCAATGTAGTGTTCTTCCTTTGCACTCGGTGATGAAAGTAAAAGATTACAAACATTTAAAACCATCATTCATCACATGTAATTCAGCAACAACATCTACCTACCCTACTTACTTACTCTACCATTTTCTCTTCTTTATTAGGGTGCACTTAGACTGGCAAACCCTTATCAATCTTCTTTTTCTTTTACATGGTAAATCTATCTATTTCTACACTTATTACATCCAAGGGCTCATATTAAACTGTTGAGCTCCTTTTATTTACTCTACCTATCTACTTATCTGCCAAGATTAAACTGTTTGGACAGATATTTATTCTCTATTCTACAACATGAAATTGAAAAATGAATGAGTCAAGTTTAAACAGTTTGACTCTTCATAAATTGTGGCAAAAGTTTAACAAACTGCACACAATTTTGTTTATTACAAAAAATAAAATAGTAGTGGCATTTGGACTTGCACACTTTCCTGGTCTATTTTTGTTTGGGGTTCATTTCTTTCACTTTTTTGACCATTTTATTCTTTTCACCCTTTGATTTTTCTTTTAGGGTATACCCTCTTTACATTTTTTAAAATTTTTTGATTTTTTGATTTTTTAAGAATATGGAACACCTTTGCACAAGAAAAGGTTTGAACATATTGCATAGTTCAACAAGTCAATCATGAAAAATGACACCTATTGGTATAGGAGTCTAACACTGGCTCCACTTGGGGATGGCTTTTCCTGGTGAAAAGTCAAGAACAGCAGGTCAGATGCCTCAAAATGCCTTTAACTGAACCATGAAATCTTCTTTTTCTGGTAGCTTTATTGTATATATGATAGTGAAACTTCTGAAGCTTAGGGCCTTCACTTCGGGCTTCAACTCCAACAAGTCACCATCCAATCAAAACTGATGCATTAGAAAGGATATATTATGTACAAGTTAGAAAAAATCAGAACATCCTAGTAAATGGGATCAAAATAGTGCTTTAGCATTCGACCATTGACTGGTCCTTCCTCAGCTTCTGAACCATCCAAATTCTTCAAAAAGTATGTGTTATTTCCCTGTAAAGCATGAATGATGTAAGGTCCTTTCCATAAGAAATCAAATTTCCCATGTTTTCCTTTATCTTCCCTTCTGGAATCCCATCTCAGAACTTTGTCTCCTAGTTGAAAATCTTCTGCTTTAGTCCTTTTGTCAAACATTTTCTTTAACTTTTCTTGCAAGACTTGGGATCGTTGATACACTTCTTCTCTGGTTTGCTGCAAGTGAATTGTTTGGTTTATTCTTCTCTGAATATCATTTGGTTCTACTTGAGCCTCCTGAAGTAACTTCATAACAGGAATTCCTAAGGATGATGGAAATCTTGCCTCAATACCATAAACTAATTCATATGGACTGGTCCCAATTTATTTCTTAGTTGTAAGTCTGTCTGCCCACAATGCATTGGTAAGTTTCTTATGCCAATTCTTTTTATTCTCTTCCAATAATTTTTTAATGATATTAATAAGGCTTTTATTGGAAGATTCAGCCAGTCCATTACCCTGAGGATAATAGGTTGTTGAATGGCCTAAAGTGATGTGATATTTATTGCAGAAACTAATCATTTTCTTAGACTTAAATGCGGCAGCATTATCTGTTATAATTTTCTCTGGACAGCCAAATCTTGAAAGTATATTGGTTTCTAAAAACCCTATAATTACAGAATCATTGGCCTGTCTAGATGGGATAGCTTCAATCCATTTAGTAAAGTAATCTGTGGCAGTAAGAATCCATCTGTGTTGCCCAGAAGAAGGAGGATGGATTTCTCCAATAAAATCCAGTCCCCATTGTTGAAAGGGTCTCTCGGTGGAAATTGGTTTTAATGGTAAAGGCAACAATTTTCTTTTGCCTTCAAAGATCTGACACTTATGACAAGAAGTTACAAATTTCTTAACATCTGAAAACAAAGTTGGCCAGTAAAAACCAGCCCTTAAGATTTTATCTGCAGTTGACTTCCAGTAGAGGTGTCCACCACAATCTCCTGCATGAAATTCATTAAGAACCTTGTCAGTTTCATCTTTCAATAAACAATTTAATAGGATTCCATCATGATTCTTCCAAAAAAGAGCACTATCTAAAATACAATACTTTAAAGATGTCATTTTTAAGAACCTTTGTTTCGTTCTGGACAACCCTGGAGGAGCTTGCAGGTTTAACAAAACATAAATGATATCAGTGTACTAGGGTGAGTCTAAAAAGGTCTGACTGATCTGTGGAGTCGCCATCTCCTGTTCGTCATCCAGTTCGTTAATGTCCAGGGCTTGGAAATTAGTTTCAGTCATGAGTTGAGCCAAACCTTGTCCTTTTATGAGTTTTGTTGGTTTTATTTCAATATCATATTCTAATATGGTAGCTATCCACTTACCTCTTTTGCCTTCAATACCATCTTGAGTTAAGATGTCTTTAACGACAGCATTAGGTACATAAGCTATCACATGAGAATACAATATATAAACTCTGAAATCTTTAATTGCTTTCACAAGTGAAAAAGCTTGTTTCTCCATGATATTATATTTCAATGATGCATCTCTAAGTGCTTTACTAAAAAAGGCTATTGGTTTTTCACATCCTTGATCATCCTTTTGTAGTAAAACAGCTGCAATTGTATGTTCAGAAGAAAATGAAAAAATTATGAAATCTCTATCAAACTTTGTGTTAGGTCTCTGTAATAAGCAAGATTGGCAAAAGTCCGATCACAGAGTTAACATCATTTCAACCAACTTTGGGATTCTAGGATCTAGCCCTCCTGAATCCGGAGAGGGATCTCTCCAATATGTACAAAGATGGATTTGTCTTTGAAGTTTAGGGTAATGATATTAGGCTAGTTATGAAGTCCAAGGGTTTGTTTGGTTTTTTGGATGGTTGAACATAGTTGTTGTCTGAGGCGGAAAGATCTATATGCAAATAGGTTCAAAAGTGAGAAGTTGCAAGCAAAAAGAGTAAGCTTTGATCAAGAAGAAAGATGATGGCAGGTTTTCAGTCCATTGGGCTATGGAGTCATAAGAGGGTTTAATTGAAACAATCAGGTCCAAGAGTGGTCTAAGGGGCAAGTCATCTATGCCTAAAGATCTCTTTAAAGTTTGATTTATGGAATGGAGTGATACAATAAGAAAGGGTAATGACAGATGCAGAACAAAGAGCAGCCCAGGATTTGGTAAGTACTTTGAAACTAGCCAGCCTTTGACCGGACGCAGGAAAAAACATAGAAAACTAGGATTTGGTAAGTACTTTGAAACTAGCCAGCCTTTGATACAATTATGATAGAAAACATATAAAAACAAAAGGGAAACTCAAAGATAACACGGAATGGTCTAAGATCTGATAAGTACTTTGAAACTAGTCAGCTTTTAACACATCCTAAGGGAAACAATCAAATAGTTGAGAAAATAAGAAAGGGACTCAGGGCTAACCTTAATTTCCTCAGTTCATCTTCACACAACATATATTGAAAGTAACATTTAAAAATAACATTCAGCTAAGACAAAAAGACGAGGGAACGCCAGCATCCCTGTACTTAAACTGAATTAAATCATTTTCAAATAACACAGTTGAGAGAAAACATTTAAATAAAGGTTTTTCAGCCAGAGAAGGTTACTGATATACAGTAGGTCCTAACCCTGTTTAAACTGTTCTTTATAGTGGAAAATGAAACAAATTGAAAACAGAAACAAAATACAAGTTACAGTGAGAATAACATCACCATCGGCATAGACCAGGATCCCATAAATCAGCTTGTATTGATGCTTCAAACCAGTTACAATCTTCAGATCCAGTGTTTTAATCCATCTCTCTTCACAACCTAACCTATATGTTACAAGCAGAGCTCCAAGAGCCAGTGAAATCCTATCTACAATCAAGAGTTTTCAGCTCAGTGACAATTACAATGCTTCAGCAATTACATTAACAACCAACCCTTCACTCATCTTCTTTTGAAGTATTTATAGAAGAATGAGGAGGTGAGATCTGATAAAAGATCTCCAAATCAATTAATACAGATATTAATGTCTTATTAGCCTTCGAGGGGCTCAACGAGGAACTATACAGGTGTTCCTCTGTATTAAATGATTTACACTCATGAATTTAGCTTGGTGGGAGCTTTATTAGACTTTTGAGGCTCTGTGTATCAATAGGGTTGCTCTGCCGACATTATGTCATTAATTTCCTCGCAGAAATAACTCCTTTGGTTGTGTCAAGGCAAAATACCTGACTTTGATCAATAAATTCGGTTCTTGATTGAATCCTTTGAGGCACAGGTGGCGTTGTAGTCGCTGGGAGGAATCAATTCGCCTCCATTTGTGGCGGTGGAGGGTTTTTCTGATAAAACACTTTAGATTTTTCTTAATCTGCATTTTAGATCCGAGGATTAGGCGTTTGATAACTTTCTTAGCCCTAATCGCCACAAATCTATCCACTAATTTGCTGTTTTGGTTCATTTATGGTCTTCAATCTCTGATACTCTTTTTCTGCATTGATTTTGACGATTTTCTCTATTGTGCAGGGCTGCGCAGGTAGGGAAAGGTATCAATGCCTGTGGAAACATTGAAGAGATGTGAAAACTAACTCTGTAAGTGATTTCTTTGGAGAAATCGAAACGTAGAGGATCTTCACCCTCCTTGGTGTGAAATTTCCTTTTAAAACACAAACAAGTGACCTTAACCCTGCAAAAATACAAAAAACACATAAAAAATCCAGTTTATAGGTCAATCTTCTTTGGGGAATGTGCGGAGGAACGCAGGCCGTTGGATGGAATCATCCAACGGACAAGATAAAATCTGGGCAGTCATGGAAAAGGTTTAAGAAAGATTAAATCAGGACCGTTGATCTGCAGAAATCGACGGTCGAGATCGGGCAACGGGAAGTCAGCGGAAAATGTTTGACCGGGCGATGGAATCAGTAGGATGAATAATAGTCATCGATCTACAGAGATTGACGGTGGAGATTGAATCTTGGATGCACGATGGATGGGTTAACGGGCGAGCATGTCCGTTAAAGGTCGAGCAAGTGAGGCGATCGGCAGCCGTCAGATGGGAAGTCCCAAATCGAACGGTGGGGGTGGATTCCGCTGCATGGTTATGGTGTGAAGTTTAACGCGTGAAATGAGGTGATAGCACGGTGGTTTTGCAATAGTGGCGGGGACTTGTGTCGGCCAGCGTATGGAATCGCTGGCCGACGGGAGAAAACCACCGTGGCTCAGAAGGTGGTGCGAAATAGAAACCAGTGGTTTCTTGACAAACGACGCGGGAGAAAGGGGGGGTCCACCTGGTGAGATGTGCTCCGCTCCATCGGATCTAGGGAGTAGATTGACGGTCCAGGTTGATCGCGAAATAAAACATGTGATTTTAATTATTCCCCGTTAAACTTTATAAAATGGGTTTTTTCAGGTTTTCAAAGGGAAATGAACGGAGGAAAATGGTATTTTTCGATTTAGCGCCTAAGGACTGAGCGGTCAGTCCTGGCGCTCGGGTATATGTTGGAAAACAGCCCGGGGGCTTAGCTTGAAAGGGCTAAAACGCCAAAAACACATAAAATATGCCATTTATATGATTTCTAATGATTTTTCAGAGGAAAAAAGGTCCGATAAGTTAAAAAGTGAGTTTTTAACCTTGGGAAGTGGAATGTGTGAAGGGTTAAAGGGAAAACATATGTTTTTGTGGGGTTTTTATGAATAAAAGGAAAGCGGAGAATGAGGTAAGTTGGAAGAAAGGGAGGGGGAAAAAAGGGGAATGCAGCAATATTTGACTTGGATTTTTGTAGGATATCAGAGGTTTGAAGAAGGAAACATGTATGAAGATTTAACCAGCAACATGAGTTTCACCAAAAGACTTCAAGCACCAACAAATTTAGGACTGAATTTTTTTCTTGAAGGCTGGAAAGAATATTTAGCCACCAGCTAATATGATAGGAAAAATATGGGTGGCTAACAGCGGCTCCACTTGGGGATGGTGCCTTCCTGAACGCATCAAGAATTCAGACTTGATTTCTCTGGGATGCTGACTGGTGCCTGATCCATTATTTTCTCTGGCTTTGTTCTGAAAAGTAATATTAGTCATGAAAGAAATATGAACTTCATCAATACAACCTCTACCTACCCAATCCTACTGATCTAACATTTTTCCTTCATCAGAGTGCACTTGGATTGGTAAACTCTTTTCACAACATTTTATTCTTTTGAAAGCATAAAAAACTAATCTACTTCTATTCCTTATTTCTCCTTGAACTCAGATTAAACAGTTGAGCTCAAATATTTCTCTACCTATTCTACTGTCTGTTGGGATTAAATTTTCCAACATGCTTTCATTCTCTAAATTCTAAAGCGGAAATTTAAAAAAACAACTTAGTAAAGATTAAGTTGTTTGACTAACTGTGATCTATGGCATAAAAACAAGCTGCACATAGATTATTATTTGCAGAAAAAATATAAACAAAAATGGAAGGCTTAAGATCTGAAAGTTTCTCATCATGGCCTTCTCTTTTCTTCACAGCTCTGTTTTTGCTTTTGTTTGAGTTGTCTCTTCCTTGATATCTGATTCAGATTTTGGGAAAATTAGAACCAGTTTTTCTCTTTTATGACTCAGAAAATAAAACAGTTTTGAGTCATCTCTCTTTGGAAACTTTGGTTCAGATTTTGAGTTTGTTTGAACCTTCATTTCTATCCTAATCTATCTACTGATAAGCCAAGATTGAACAGTTTGGCAAATCGAATTCACTATCCTATCAACAGAAAATTTAAAGCTAATTAGTCAAGATTAGGTAGTTTGACTAACTAGAAGTGTGTTTTGAGGAGTGGCATTTGAGCTTGTACACTTTCAGATTTATTTCTCTTTTTGGCATGGGGCTTTGCCTTTCTTGTTTTGATTTCTGCCCTCTTTTCATTTTTCTTTTGTTTTTGTATTTTTGATTTTTTTGATAACTTCGAATGCAATGGTGGGTGGACTATTCATAATGGAAAAAGATAAAAAGGCTTCAAAACATAAAATGGATCAAGAGAAGTAATGCTTAAGCATCCTGCCATTGACAGGACCCCCAAACAATTTTGTTCCATCCAGTTCCTGCAAGAAAAATGCATTATTACCAGCAACTGAATGAATAGAGTAAGGGCCAAGCCATAGGTTGTCAAATTTTCCATGCTTGCCCTTTTCTTCCCTTCTTGAGTCCCACTTCAAAACTTTATCCCCAATCTTGAAATTGCTAGCCTTTGTTCTTCTATCAAATATCTTCTTGATACTGTCTTGCTTCTGCAATGCCTTGCTATAGACCTCCTCCCTAGTTTGCTAAAGATGAATTGTCTGGTTTATTCTTCTGGTCATGTCATTTTCTTCAGTCTGCAACTCTTGAATTAACTTCATAACTGGTACACCAAGGCTGTTAGGAAAAATTGCATCTGTACCATACACAAGCTGGAAGGGTGACATACCAATAGATTTCTTCAAAGTTAATCTATCAGCCCAAAGTGCATGGATCAACTTTGTGTGCCAAGACTTTTTATTTTCCTCCAACAGTTTCTTGATTATGTTCACTAAGATTTTGTTGGAAGATTCTGCAAGTGCATTACCTTGAGGGTAATAGGCTGTGGAGTGTCCCAATGTTATCTGATACTTGTGACAGAATTCAACCATTTTCTTTGATCCAAATGCTGCTGCATTATCTGTGATGATCTTGGTAGGATAGCCAAATCTGGAGAGGATGTTAGTCTCCATAAATTTTATGATAACTGAATCATTGGCCTGCCTACAAGGAATGGCTTCTATCCACTTAGTGAAGTAGTCTGTGGCAGTAAGAATCCACCTATGCTGGGCAGAAGATGGTGGATGGATTTCTCCTATGAAGTCAAGTCCCCATTGTTGAAAAGGGGCTTCAACAGTGATTGGATGCAGAGGCAGGGGTAGTAATTTTCTCTTGCCTTCAAACAATTGGCATTTATGGCAAGTAGTGGTCATCTTGTGGACATCATGAAATAGAGTAGGCCAATAGAAACCAGCCCTCAAAATTTTGTTGGCTGTCGACTTCCAGTACAAATGACCTCCACACTCTCCTTCATGGAATTCCTGCTTAATCTTCTCTGCATCAAACTCAGGCAAACATTTAAGCAATATTCCACTTGCATTTTTCCAATAAAGACATTTATCAATAATGCAATAGTTTACAACTTTTAACTTTAGGAATCTTGCCTTTGTTTTTGATAAACCAGGAGGTGTATTCAGATTAAGCAAAACATAAATAATATCAGCATACCAAGGAGAATTCATAAAATGGTTTTCAACAATGGGAGTTGAGAATTATTCTTGGTTATCCAAAGCATTAATCATGTTAATATCAAGAACTTCACAATTTGATTCAGCCATTAATCTAGCTAGACCTTGGCCTTTGATGAGCTTAGTGGGTTTTATCTCTAAATCATATTCAAGAATAACAACAATCCACTTACCTCTCTTACCATCTGGGTCCTGTGTCAGAATGTCTTTAACAACCGAATTTGGGACAAAGGCAATAATATGTGAGTGAAGGATGTATACTCTGAAGTCTTTCAAAGCCTTTACTAAAGCAAAAGCCTGCTTCTCCATAATGTTATACTTCAAAGGGGCATCCCTTAACGCCTTGCTAAAGAATGCAATAGGCTGCTCTTGTCCTTGTGGATTTTTCTGTAAAAGGACAGCAGCTATGGTATGTTCTGATGCAAATGAGAAGATATAAAAATATTTTGAAAAATCAGGACTTATGAGAACCGGTGTTTTGGTTAATGCTTGTTTCACCAGCTCAAAGGATGTCTTTGCTTCCAAGGTCCATTTTACCCCTTGCTCCTTCTTCAACATATTTGTGATATTCCTAAGGAGCTCAGCCAAGTTGGGGATGAACCTTCTCAAAAAGTTGATCTTTCCAATGAAAGACTGCAACTCTTTGATGTTTCGAGGATGAGAGATTTGCAATATGGCCTCTATCCTCTTTGGATCTATCTTTATACCCTCTTCTGAAATGATGTGCCCAAGAATTTTACCTTCTTGGAGACCAAATAAAGTCTTCTTAGGGTTTAAAGATATTCCAAACTTTCTGCACTTCTCGAAAAATTTCCTCAAATGTTCTAAGTGTTCTTCATCTGTTTTTTAAAACACAATGACATCATCAAGATAGATAATGATGAAGAAGCCCAATTATTCCGAGAACACTATGTCCATGGCTCTTTGAAAGGTTGCTCCAGCATTCATTAGACCAAAAGGCATTTTCACATACATGAAGGTGCCCCAGGGTGTAGTAAAAGCTGTCTTTAATTGATCATCAGGGTGGACTAAGACTTGATTATACCCTGAATAGCCATCTAGCAAAGAAATTCTTTTAGACCCCACCACCCTTTGTAAAATATGATCCATCTTGGGCAAAGGGTAGTTGTCTTTTAATGAAGCTTTGTTTAAATTTATAAAGTCTATACAAAGCCTGATTTCTCCAGTTTTCTTCCTAACAGACACCAGATTAGACACCCACTCAGAATATCTAATAGGGACAATAATGCCAGCTTCATACATATTCATGATCTCCTTCTTAACCAAAGTCAGCTGTACAGGGTTTATTCTGTGCAGTTTCTGTTTGAATGGTTTTTGGTTTTCTTTAAGAGGGATTTTGTGCTGTATTATTTCAGTGTCATAGGACTTAAGATCTTGGTAACTCCATGCAAAAGCATCAGAAAAATCTTTGAACAGCCCTATGTATTTGAGTTTAATGTGAGCTGGCAAAGTTTTGGACAGTTTGATCATTTTCGGTTTTTCCTCACTGCCTATATTACATTCCTCCACTTCAGTTTCTACAGGTTCCAGTTTAGGTTTATTGGCCACATCATTAAAATCAAACAATTCTTCTAGAGGGGCCAAACCCTTGGGCAAACTATCATCCTTAGAATGCAGAGTTTCCAACTCCTCTGTTTCATATTCTGCACTCAATTCTGTTTGGTTTCTAAGTTTGCTAGTCTTAAGGTTAATATCTAAAAGCTCAGGAGAAGGTTCTTCTTCACCAAGAAAATTTTCTTCACTGCAGTCTGTATCATAGTCTGAATCTGAACTATGGAGTTCAAACTCATTTCTGAATTGCATGAAGTCTTCTATTTTTTTATCTCCATCAAACACCTGCCAATATTTCTTGTTATCCGGGACAGCTGGTCTGAATTTTATCTGAGATGTGTCATCATATAGCATTGGGCAGGTTCTAGCAGCAAAGGCTAAATTGTGGGCTGCAATGTTTCTTTTCCTTGGGACAAAAGTCAGGTTGGATTCCTCAAATGTTTTTAAAAGATCCATGACATCATTCCTATAGGCCCTAAGTCTGGGATGATTTGCATTATACTCCCCATTGACTTGCCTAATTATTAACTCAGAATCCCCATACACATTTATTCTCTTGGCTCCTAACTTCTTCAAGAGATGCAAGCCTAAGAGAAGGGATTCATATTCTGCTATGTTGTTGGAACACTGAAAGTTTAATTTACATGAAATACATTCTGTATGATTGTTTTCAGTGTTAGTAATCTAGACACCTGCACCAGCATTTGTTCTAGTGCATGACCCATCAAAATACATAGTCCAGAGAGGATCATTTTCAGTTTTATCAGTTTGGTGCATGTCCTTTGTATGATTTGACTCCTCAAGTTTTTCATCGGGTTGAGGATTGCTCTCTTGACTGTCAAGCTTTAAGTTTAATGGATTGATGATTTGTAGTTCAAGACTTGTGTTTGGTTTGCTAGGATTTTCAGATATAGTAAACTGTCTTGACAGTTCAGCGTTGTACTCCTCTTCCTCCTTTTCAGCCTTTAATCCTGGTAAAGTGATTTGTCCTGTGAGGGTTTCATCATTAAACATGATAAAAGAATCCAGGCTCGTACTTACAGCGTACAAAGGAGAGTTTTGAGGCCTGTCTTGACTTGTAACTGTGTATTGCATGTGGGACTCCCTGTAAAGTCTTCTAGTCTGATTGAAAACAGGGATAGTCGCATAGGTCATGTCCATTTGCATGGTCCCCTGTAACTTAGCCCCCCAAGATCTTGATAAAAGCATTCCATACTTTGGGGGTACATCAGCCACAACAACATCCATGACTAAACATTTGGCTGGAATCTGGGCTAAGTTAACACAAAGGTCTTTGATCAATCCTAGACATTTAACTCTGCTTGAGTCAAAGGAGTACAGGTCTTTGTAAGGTCTGGTAATTTCAAGACCCAGGCTTTCCATTACAGCTTTTGGCATTAAATTATGGGAAGCGCCTGAGTCATGCATAGCATTGTGCAAAATTTTGTCATGAACGTTCAAACTTACATAGAAGGGAGGGACAGGTCCCTCTTGAAACTTACCTTCAATATTTGGACCAAAAATAAGCTCTGGCTGGTCGTCATTAAGATTGAGTGTATCCTCATTTTCTTCTAGGTTCAAAGCCTTCAAAATTTTGGACCTATATACATGTTGGGCAGCTAACTCAGTCAAAGGAACATAAATTTTTATCTTTGAGATTTCCTGTACCAGACTGAAAGGAATTTGATTCTTTAAGGTGTTGGTTTCAGCCTTGTTTACTGCCACTTTATCAGCAACAACAGCTTGCTAATTTGTTTTATCTACAGTTGACACAGCGGTTATCATAGGAGTACTAGCTGAAGGGTTAGTACTACTGATGTTTGCACTCTGTTTTTCAAGATTTTGAGTGTCTTTCTCTTTACCTTTACCAGAATTATCAACCACTGTTTTGTCTTTTTGTTTGACTATTTTAGGCTTGGTCGCAGTGCTGTTTTGAGAAGGTTTGTCAGAGGTTTTGTTGTTGGGGGTTTTTTGATTAGATTTACTTCTGAGTTCATATTCCTTTGAAGGCTCTATGACAGCATTTTCCATGTTTTGATAATAATTTTCATTATCATCTCTTTTGTCGTCGTAAGGTGTATAAAGACCTTGTTTCCTATCATAATGAACCTCGAAGTCATCATCATCTACCAAAAATAGGTTCATATCATTATCCTCTGTTATTTCATCTGTTTCCTCAACCTCACTTAAATAGTTTTGATGAAAGGGAGGAGTGATCTGCTGATCATCTTCCCTTGGTCTGTTTGGAGGCTGATTTCTTCTCAAATTCTGATTCTGGTTTCTGTTTTGAGGAGCAGTTTGATTTTGACTTGCTTGTGCTCTCTCAATAATGCTCATTTTCTTCATCATTTCTTCCATCATTATTTCCATCTTTGAGTTTGGAATAGAAGATGATGACTCCTCTCTAAAATATACTCTTTTTTCAGCTTTCATCCTTGCTCTCTTCTCCATTAAGTTTACTTCCACAGAGAGAGCACCTCTTTGCATATCTTCAAGGGTTGCAAAATCTCTTTCTCTGAGTGAATAGGTCATGTCAGAATCAAACCCTTCAGCAAACTTGTTCAAAGCTGAACCTTGGGGAGGTTTTAATTCTGGGGAAAGTGCATTATACACACTGTTAAATCTGGTACAATAAGCCTGTACACTTTCCCCTGGGTTCCTATGGAGATTGTTATAGTCAGCAAGGACTTGGAGAGGATTCTTCCTCACTTCCCATTTGTTTAAGAATGTTTGATGGAAGCCTTGGAGATCATTAATACTATGGGGGGCTAAGCCTTTAAACCATTTTCTTACTTCTCCCCCTAAGCTTTGAGCAAATAGTCTGAGTTTGACAGAATCATCATCAATTTCATTTCTGTCAAAGTAGTCATTCATCTTGTCCACATGTTGTGATGTTGTTGTAGTATTGTTAGCATCATATAATGGAATTTTGGACTGATAGTCCTGTGGAAGATTGACTAATGGTACAGGAAGGACTAAGGGAGCATACCATGCTGCCATGATAGGTGGTGGGGGTGGATTGACAAGAGGTGGGGTGGGATGAAATGAAGTGGTTTGAACAGTGGATGAAGGATGAACAGAAGTGGATGGAACAGCAGTAGATTGATGAGCTGATCTTGGATGAGAGACACCTAGATTATGTAGAAAATGTAAATCAGGAGGTGTTGATTCTCTATTCCCAAGGTGTTCACTTGTTTCCGGAGATGAATGTGAAGACTCAGAATCTAACTGATCTAAATCATCAAGGGACCTAGTTCTAAATGGATTTAATAGGTCAGCTTGTGATTGTTGCAGAGCTGAAAGATTTTCAGGGACTGAATTGGCTCTTATGTGAGATCTGAAAATAGTTGAGGATTCTATCTTAGGAGACTTCCTAAGGATACTTTCTGGGTTATCAACTATCTCGGGTGGATCAGGGTCAGGATGGGCTCTAGTGTGAATCTTTCTAGGAGCCACTATGCTATGTTTTTAGACCCAAATGAATAGGAAAAGTTCAACCAGGTATGACAGTCTTTGAGAGGTTGACTAATCTGTTTTCACAATTTAAATCCTATAGCCTTATAACTGAGTTTGAAGGATATTACAATGATAAGGGTTCTTCCCAGTGGAGTCTTAAGGTCTGTTTAGGATTGTGGAGTCGCCAGATGGAAAGTTTAGAGTGTGTCCAAAGAAGTACACTGTCCACCACAGTGCTTGTGAAACGTCCCTTTGAAGGGTATCCCAAAACACAACAAACTCTAATCAGAGATTAACTGGGAGGGCATTCACCAGATATGTCACCTCTAAAAGAGGATGAGATCCGGAGGCTACCTGGCCCTTTCCAAACTCTGTATAAGAGTATAGGGTAAAACACATCAAAAGGTGTAGACAAGATATCAAAAACTAGTGTTTTACTACCAATATGAAATGTTTTTGGCTTTTCTTATTTCTTTTTATTTGTGTGGTTTCTAAGAATGTCCTAACTTTTATTCAAAACTTAGCTACGGTTATGAGACAAAGACAGTCTACTCTTATGGTTAAGCTAGCTGATTTTCCAAGGTTAGATAAAAACTTAAGAGAATGCTAGGGTTGACCTAGTTTGTCACTGATTCAAACAAGTTTCATCATGATTACCATTTCTTGGTAGTGCTTGAAAAGGCTGCTTTTAACTCTCAAAGTTTATAAGATTTAAGGGAAAGGTGTTTCCCCAGTGGAGTTGCCAGAAATGTTAGGTTCTAGTGGCCTCAGCTGGTTAATAAAGCAAGTGCTCTATGAACCAAATCCCAAGCTTCTTTATGAATAGTTTTGAATGTGAAAGATTTTGAGTTTTTCCCGAGTGGAGTCGCCAGAAATGTTAGGTCTCTGTAATAAGCAAGATTGGCAAAAGTCCGATCACAGAGTTAACATCATTTCAACCAACTTTGGGATTCTAGGATCTAGCCCTCCTGAATCCGGAGAGGGATCTCTCCAATATGTACAAAGATGGATTTGTCTTTGAAGTTTAGGGTAATGATATTAGGCTAGTTATGAAGACCAAGGGTTTGTTTGGTTTTTTGGATGGTTGAACATAGTTGCTGTCTAAGGCGGAAAGATCTATATGCAAATAGGTTCAAAAGTGAGAATTTGCAAGCAAAAAGAGTAAGCTTTGATCCAGAAGAAAGATGATGGCAGGTTTTCAGTCCATTGGGCTATGGAGTCATAAGAGGATTTAATTGAAACAATCAGGTCCAAGAGTGGTCTATGGGGCAAGTCATCTATGCCTAAGGATCTCTTTAAAGTTTGATTTATGGAATGGAGTGATACAATAAGAAAGGGAAATGACAGATGTGGAACAAAGAGCAGCCCAGGATCTGGTAAGTACTTTTGAAGCTAGCCAGACTTTGACTAGACACTTAAGAAAAACATAGAAGAAACTAGGATCTGGTAAGTACTTTTGAAGCTAGCTAGACTTTGACTAGACACTTAAGAAAAACATAGAAGCAAACTAGGATTTGGTAAGTAATTTGAAACTATCCAGCCTTTGATACACTTCTGATAGAGAAACATATAAAAAACAAAAGGGAAACTCAAAGATAACACAGTATGGTCTAAGATCTGATAAGTACTTTGAAACTAGTCAGCTGTTAACACATCCTAAGGGAAACAATCAAATAGTTGAGCAAATAAGAAAGGGACTCAGGGCTAACCTTAATTTCCTCAGTTCATCTTCATAAACCATATATTGAAAGTAACATTTAAAAATAACATTCAGCTAAGACAACAAGATGAGGGAACGCCAACATCCCTGTACTTAAACTGAATTAAATCATTTTCAAAAAACGCAGTTGAAAGAAAACATTTAAATAAAGATTTTTCAGCCAGAGAAGGTTACTGATATACAGTAGGTCCTAACCCTGTTTAAACTGTTTTTTATAGTGGAAAATGAAACAAATTGAAAAGAGAAACAAAATACAAGTTACAGTGAGAATAACATCACCATCAGCATAGACCAGGATCCCATAAATCAGCTTGTATTGGTGCTTCAAACCAGTTACAATCTTCAAATCCAGTGTGTAAATTCATATCTCTTCATAATCTAACCTATCTATTACAAGCAAAGCTCCAAGAGCCAGTGAAATCCTATCTACAATCAAGAGTTTTCAGCTCAGCCATAATTACAATGCTTCAGCAATTACATTAACAACCAACCCCTCACTCATTTTCTACTAAAGTATTTATAGAAGAATGAGGAGGTGCGATCTGATAAAAGATCTCAAAATCAATTAATACAGATATTAATGTCTTCTTAGCCTTTCGAGGGGCTCAACCAGGAACCACACAGGTGTTCCACTGTATTGAATGATTTACACTCATGAATTTAGCTCGGTGGGAGCTTCATTTGACCTTTGAGGTTTTGTGCATCAATAGGGTTGCTCTGTCGACCTTCTGTCATTAATTTCCTGGCAGAAAAAACTCCTTTGGCTGTGTCGAGGAAAAATATCTGACTTTGATCAATAAATTCGATTCTTGATTGAATCCTTTGAGGCACAGGTGGCGCTGTAGTTGCTGGGAGGAATCAATTCGCCTCCACTTGTGACGGTGGAGGGTTTTTCTGATAAAAACACTTTAGATTTTCCTTTAATCTGCATTTTAGATCCGGGGATTAGGCGTTTGATAACTGTCTTAGCCTTAATCCCCACAAATCTGTCCATTAATCTGCTGTTCTGGTTCATTTTTGGTATTCAATCTCTGATACTCTTTTTCTACATTGATTTTGCCAGTTTTCTCTGTTGTGCAGGGCTGCGTAGGTAGGGAAAGGCATCAATGCCTGTGGAAACATCGAAGAAACATGAAAACTAACTCTGTAAGTGATTTCCTTGGAGAAATTGAAACGTAGAGGATCGTCACCCTCCTGGTCTAAAATTTCCTTTTAAAACACAAACAAATGACCTTAACCCTGCAAAATACAAAAAACACGTAAAAAATCCAGTTTATAGGTCAATTTTCTTTGGGGAATGTGCGGAGGAACGCGGGCCGTTGGATGGC